>CM050166.1:371809421-372098874 GCA_027410445.1 Discoglossus pictus | reverse complement strand
AGCGATGCCATTTGCAACCTGTGCGAAAAGAAACTGAGTCGTGGGTAGTCCAACACCCACCTAGGTACAAATTCTTTGCGAAGGCACATGATGTCACATCACAAACGCCTATGGGATCAACACGAGTACAAGCAGCACACAAAGTCAAAGCCGCCATCCTCCTCCTGGTCCAGCATCTTCAGCCACGTCAACCACTGCTGCCCTACTTGCCCCCTCTCAACCATCTGCCACTCCGTGTCTCGCCCTGAGCAGTCCCTGCTCATCTGCCCACAGTCAGGTGTCTGTCAAGGACATGTTTGAGCGTAAGAAGCCAATGTCACAAAGTCACCCCCTTGCCCGGCAACTGGCTTGTCTGAACTCTTAGCCCGCCAGCTTTTACCATACAATTTGTAGCTATTGGGACACCGCAGTGGAAGGTACCCGGCCAAAATTTCTTTGCACAAAAGGCAATCCCCAACCTGTACTCGATTGTGCAAAAGGAAGTAATAGCATCTCTGGCACACAGTGTTGGGGCAAGGGTCCATCTGACCACTGATACCCGGTCTGCAAAGCATTGTCAGGGCAGGTATATCACCTACACTGCGCATTGGGTAAACCTGGTGACGGCTGCTAAGCATGGAATACGTGGCTCAAATTTGAAGTGTGAGGACCGACCAAGCATCTTTTTCCATCTCCCACTTCCAAAAATCCATGCTGTAACGGATCTACTGGCACCCCGACCGGGTACCTCCGTTGATAGACGCGTCCTAGTTTGCGTCGAGGCCTACAAGCACCGCACCGGACACCACAACCACCACAGACTCCACAACCGCCGTAGTTTAGCTGGAGCCGCGCCGTCTTCCTTCCACCCTGTATGAATCTCCAGCATCCAGGACCGTGTGGGGAAGACCTCTCTTCCAAGGAGGACACATCAGCAACAAGCGTTCAGTAGTTACAGCTTAAGGGAGTATGCAAAAGCATAGCAATCCCCAGTAGTATATAGCGATCCCCTCTAAGAACGAGATGAGACTACGTTTTGAAGGGTCAAGTAGAACTAAAAACTTTAATGACAGGGAATCTCCTTTTATGCAATGGTGCCCTCTGAAGGGCTACACCCACATAATTATCACAACAGCCAATTATCTACATGGTTCAACCCCTACGTCTCCTCCCCTCAGATAACAGGTAACACAATTAAAACAGACACAATTTTAACCACATTCTGGATGTACCCCAAATACAGGGGGTACACCTTTAAATCCTGCACCATTCAATAGCTCTCACCCAGGGGAACAACATATAAAAAATGGCATGAATCAGACCAGGGGTTCAAAAGTTAGTAAAAGTATCTTTTACACATAACACACAGACATTGCACATATCCCCCATACAATACACATATAGGACAATAGGTGAGTCACACCTCCCTGGCAACTTGGATACAATCAGACATTAATTAGATCATCCTTCTTTGTTCTTATCAGAGAATGAAAACACTTTGGAAAATGCAAGGATCCTTTACAACTTTCTTATCTCTTGAATCTCTGTAATAGGATTATCTATTAGCCTAGGTCTGCAAAAGTCTGGCTAATATTCTGCAGAGCATAAACCAGCATACATATAGTAGGATCATATTTTAACCATAATAATCATAAAACAGGGTAAAACAGTGATGGGTTCCGTTACAGCTGGGGTCTGAGCGCATAAAACTACAGAATAGCGCTCAGATCCTCTTCACACAGTTCAATTGCCATGTAGCTAAAGTCTTTCCCATAGTCTTTCATCATATGAATGGGCTCCATGGCATAGCTTTCTGTGGTATCATGGTTCACACAGGGCAAGTACCGAATGACCCCCCTGTATGTAAAGGGCCAGAATGAGTGACATACACTCTGGTATGGCCGAATACTGTGTTTGAAGGGCAATATGTACCAGGGCCATAGTCGCAGGGCAGGAGGCTGGCAAACAGTCCTCTCCAAGACAAAGTGGCGAAGGGCACTTCGTCACACATGCCATATACACGTCCCCTGATAGCGGATGTAACAGGGATTAAACCGATAGGAATAGTACTACTTAACAGTACACACCTTATACTAACGCGTATAATCTTCCATGCTGTGCAGTGGAAGCCCCCAGACTCTGACCTGTGTATAATCTTCCATGCTGGGCAGTGGAAGCCCCCAGACTCTGGCCTGTGTATAATCTTCCATGCTGTGCAGTGGAAGCCCCCAGACTCTGACCTGTGTATAATCTTCCATGCTGTGCAGTGGAAGCCCCCAGACTCTGACCTGTGTATAATCTTCCATGCTGTGCAGTGGAAGCCCCCAGACTCTGACCTGTGTATAATCTTCCATGCTGTGCAGTGGAAGCCCCCAGACTCTGACCTGTGTATAATTTTCCATGCTGGGCAGTGGAAGCCCCCAGACTCTGACCTGTGTATAATCTTCCATGCTGTGCAGTGGAAGCCCCCAGACCTCGACCTGTGTATAATCTTCCATGCTGTGCAGTGGAAGCCCCCTGACACTGAGCTGTGTATAATCTTCCATGCTGTGCAGTGGAAGCCCCCAGACTCTGACCTGTGTATAATCTTCCAAGCTGGGCAGTGGAAGCCCCCAGACTCTGACCTGTGTATAATCTTCCATGCTGGGCAGTGGAAGCCCCCAGACTCTGGGAGTCTGAAGAAGAGGAGTCAGAGGAGGAAGGTGGCTTTGAGGAGGTGGAAGACCAAACACAGCAGGCGTCCCAGGGGGCTTGTTGTCACCTTTCGGGGACCCTTGGTGGCTAGGTGGAGGAAGAGACCTTCAATGACATCAGTGAGGACAAGGAACAGGACATGGCTAGCTTGGTATCCAACCTTGTGCAAATGGGGAGTTTGCGGTTGTGCAAAGGGACTGTTTGCGGTTGTTTGCGGTGCATTAAACGGGGAGATTGGTCTGTTACTGTGAAGCGGGTGTAACCCTTACCCTACCTGATCGATACAACATCATACCTGATGTTTTAAAGCATGTTATTCCAAACAATTTAGGAATGTTAGGTGATTTATGCCCTTTATGGCTTAAAACCAGACTCTGCATCAACTATGTAATTTTCCATGGGAGTTTTGCCATGGATCCCCCTCCGGCATGCCACAGTCCAGGTGTTAGTCCCCTTGAAACAACTTTCCCATCACTATTGTGGCCAGAAAGAGTCCCTATGGGTTTTGAAATTCGCCTGCTCATCGAAGTCTATGGGGTTCGCCGATGTTCGCCGGTTCGCGAACATTTGATGGAAGTTCGCGTCGCTGTTCGCAAACCCAAAATTTGATGTTCGCGACATTACTACTCATATATAATCAAAATAAAGGGTTAATACACATGCAAAGGGAGACTTCGGACTATTAACATTCCCCTGAGGGCCTGCTAACAATATGACAGGTAATACTGGAGTGTGTTGCCAGTTCCTTCTCTAGTGGACTGTGATTTGTCTAACCTCTCTGCTATGACATGCCCACCTATAGTGGCCCTATATGGTATAGCTCACAGCTTCATTCAGGTACACAAGCCCCTTCACCACCTCTTAGCAATCCAGAAGGGGACCAGGGGAACATATACCACACTAATGTAAATTGATGAATAGTAAAACATAATGGGAGGTCACCAAATGGGAATGGGTATACATCTTGGCACATGGCCACCAGCCATGGGATGGGACTTTGCAGGATGGGAGTAGCGAAGATTAGCCCTGATGGAGGTGAGTTGGCGGTTTATCCACGTGCCTCTGCACAGCCTCCATGTGTTTTTGCGGCCCTTCCTGATTGGTTAGAGTAGATTAGTGTGGTGTATGTTCCCTTGGTCCCCTTTTGGATTGCTAAGTGGTCGTGGTGTAGGGGCTTGTGTACCTGAATGAAGCTGTGAGCTACACCATGTGGAGCCTGTGTATGTGGGCAGGTCATAGCAGAGAGGTCAGACAAATCACAGTCCACTAGAGGAGGAACTGGCAACCCACTCCAGTATCTTTGGCATGCAAATCTTGTGGATACGCACAGACAGAGACATTAGTATTTGTGCTTCTGTCCATAGGGTCACTGAGGGACTGAACAACCATATATGAAGTGTTCCCCTGGTACTTGATATAGGACATGTGGCGGTGTAATTTGGCCACTATTTGTTGTCCCAATGTAGATGTGATGAGTGAAATGTAGGGTCCACATTAGAGCCTCAGTGAGTGTGAAAGGGTTAATATGTCAGCCATTTGAATCTATCTGTGTTGCAATTTAATGAGGTAGTGTGTCTTTAAAAGCTTTCAGCATGTTGCAGCATGGCTTTTCATATTGTATGACCGTTACAACCTATGCGCAAAATAAAATATATATTTTTTATTTATTTGATAGTTGGGAGTTGCTGTGCAAGTAATTGTTATGCCTTCCATTGCTTTCCATTGCATTGGTGTCTTTATATTGTCACTTGCAGTATTACAAGCTAGTCTGTAAATCCTTTGAAGGGACTATTTGTAACCATAAGCTTTGGGCCGCCATTTGGCGTTTGCGAGTGTGATTGGGGCTGCGGTGTTGAGCGATTTTTGCAATTGAATTGCTATGTGCGATTTTCGCGATTGGAAATCTTGCGGCCTTGAAAGATCAAAGGCTTCAGGAGTTACGAGTTTAATTATCGCCATTTTTTCAAGACCATAACTTGTAATCCGTTTGGAGCCCGCAAAAAGATGCCAATTGAATAGGAAATTAACTTGCAACCTCACAAATGAAAATGGTAGCATCAAATGATTGAAATGTAATACATTTCACATGGCATAATATCCACCAATTGTGAATGTAATTGGCATAAACTACCGTATTGGTCCGAATATAAGCTGCACCTTTTTTCCGATTTACGAGCTTGCGAGTTACGGGTGCGGCTTATATTCGTGACCGTAAAAAAAATGACAGGTGAGTCAGTGATGGCCACTCCCAGTCAGTGATTTCCAATCCCAGGAAGTGCTGAGTGAGCACTGACGAGGGAGCTGAGTGCGCCCATTGCAGGAGTGTGTAAGCACTCTCTGTGTTCAGTCTAATGAGCCCTAGAAGAACCAGAGGTGGAGGAGCTTGAGGCCGGTCATGCCAGTGAAGAGGCAGTGAGGAGGTAGCAGCATTTGTAGTTCTTCCTCAGTCAAGCCTGCAGACTTGCACTGTATGAAGGATACAAAGAAGCAAGGAGCAGGTGTGATACAGCAGAGGGCAGATTCAAGGACGGCTGCAGCTAGCAGTTAGCAGCTCCTGTGTGTGTTCAGAAGGTGTTCCAACAGGAAAACTGTAAGTTCTGCTTAATAGTGATATGGCTCACTGCTGCACGTTGCTGCTATTGTAAGAGATTGCTCAGTGTATGGACATCAGCTAGACATCTAATTAAGTCTAGTTAGATTGATGGCTTATAAGTCCTATAAGGAACTGCTTGCAGGCGGGGGATATTAAGAATTGCCCTGTGAAAAAGCCTTGCGAAAATGTAAAGTGATAGTCAATTAAATGAGCCATTTCTAGCCAGCAAGCCTGCCTTTATATTTGGACACTGTATGCTTGTACATTTTTGGTTACACTGCCAGTTTGGAGACCTGTGTATCACACAGTGTGTTTAAAAGATATCTACAAAGAAGAACAGTAAACAGCCATAAGGAACTGCTTGCAGGCGGGGGCTTATTAAGAATTGCCCTGTGATAAAGTTTTGCAAAAATTTAAAGTGACAGTCAATTAAATGAGCCATTCCTAGCCAGCAAGCCTGCCTTTATATTTGGACCCTGTATGCTTGAACATATTTGGTTACACTGCCAGTTTGGAGACCTGTGTATCACACAGTGTGTTTAAAAGATATCTACAAAGAAGAACAGTAAACAGCTATAAGGAACTGCCTGCAGGCTGGGGCTTATTAAGAAGTGGCCAGGGATAAAGTCTTGCAAAAATTTAAAGGGACAGTCAATTAAATGAGCCATTCCTAGCCAGCAAGCCTGCCTTTATATTTGGACACTGTATGCTTGTACAGTTTTGGCTATACTGCCAGTCTGGAGACCGGTGTATCACATAGTGCGTTCAAAATGATATCTACAGAGAAGAGCATTAAATAGCCATAAGGAACTGCTTGCAGGCGGGGGCTTATTAAGAAATGCCCTGTGATAAAGACATAATACTCAAAGAAACCATTTAAAGGACTGGCTCTGTGGTTTTGGGCCTAGGGGCAACAGGGATGTTTATATCCGGCTAGTAAAGTTACTCCGCTTGCTGACCTTCCGGCGACCATCCAGCTGGCTGTTTCAGTTTCTATGGGGCTGTTAAGCTTGTAATTCTGATTTCAGCCACTAGATTTGAATCTGACTGTTGCTTTAAATTGGTCACCTGCCAATAAAGTGTCAATAAGGCAGCAGTGGATACTATTAAACTTAGGCTGCTGCGGCAGATAAGAAGAAAAGAGAATAAAAAATAAAAAAAAGACTCTAGTAAATTGAAGTAAATAAAGCCGTGTGGTTCTAGGGGACTGCTGCTGTAAAATACATCAAAAATTATGATTGTTTGATTGTAACATCTGCTATTCCTTTTTTTCTATTATTATGTGTACTTGTAGCATTGTATAATGTTTCCATTTGTCTGCAACCCTTAAATAACATACCTGTATATTCTGTGTTAAGAGAAGAGAGAAAAGGGGAAGGGGAAAAAGAAAGAAGAAAGGAAAGGGAAAAAAAGAGAGGACAAGGTGCTTGCCAAAAAGGGAAAACTCACAGGGGGTGTAGTTAAAACGTCATCAGTGTTGGGTAAATGAAGCGGGACAAATAAGCAAAAATGATAAAGAAGGATGTGTCAGTGGTAAGAAGTAAAAACAAGGGCAGAGATACCAAATTGCAGGGTGCGATCTCAAAAAGCCCACTAACAACTAGAGAAACAGTGAAAAGGAAAAAAGTAAATTTATCTAGCTCTCAATCGAATGTATCCCAAACAGACACAGAAAACAGTGAACACGTTAATATATCAGAGATAGTAGACCTCCCCGATAGATTGAACACAGGTCAACCAGAAGCATTAACTGTAGAGGCAATGGAAAGGTTGTTTTATAACTTTGAAAACAGAATAAGGAAAGATATACTATTAGAGCTTACAGAGAATACAAAAGCAGTGAATGCGTTTCTAGAGAGAATTGGCCAGCTGGAAGGCAAACAAGAAAAGCTTGTGGAGGATCATCAGAGATTAGAGACCAAAGTTGGGAGGCTTGAGGATGAAGTTGTAAGTCTCAAGAACAAATTATGTAGAATTGAAGATTTCTCTAGACGGAATAATTTAAGGCTGAGGGGGATTTCAGGGAAAGTTCTGGACAATGAGTTAGGGGAGTACGTGAATGAGTTTTTTAAATCTATCACAGGGAATGATAACACTCTGGAAGGTACGTTTGAGAAGATACACTGGCTCCCATTACCTAGGAGACTGATAGGACGAAGAGAGCAGGATGTAATAGTAAAATTACAAAATTACTCCTTCAAAGAACGGATAATTAAATGTAGTAGAGAAAAAAGACAGTTTGAGAGCCCTTATGAACAGGTAGAAATTTACCAAGACTATTCAAGCGAAACTTTAGCTAAAAGAAGAGAATTAAGTTCTATCACTAAAGTGCTCAGAAGAGAAAAGGTAAAAATGGGGGTTCCCTGTTAAACTAATTATAACTAAAGGTAACCAAACTTAGGTGATCAAGTCCGTCGCAGAAGGTGTGCATTGCTTGGAAAAGTGGGGTTTCGAAATAGAAAAAGAAGACACGAGAAGGGATGGGAAAGGCCCCAACTTCTATGGAGGCAGTAAAACGGGAAAGTGAAGTACGTAGGTGAATAAAGAGAAAGGAAAAAAAAAATGGAAAAGAAAATGTATAAAATATACTACTTATCCGAGACAATTTTGGAAAATGTTTCTATATTCTATTGTAGAGTCAATTAAAAGTTTTGGACGTGAAGGAAACACTTAATTTGTAGTTGAGTGCTTCTAGGAGTAGGGTGAGGGGGCAATGGGCGCACTCCCAAGGTTCTGCCGGGGTCTTTTTTTTTTTTTCTCTCTCTTTTTTAAGTTTTTTTCTCCGCCCCGGGGGACCAGACATCTTAAAAGATCGCATTAAGTTTTTCTTGCCATCGGGAGGAAACGGTATGTGTGGTGTTTGTATGCTGTTGGAAGGGGAGGGGAAGTGAAGGCAATAAAAATTGTATGATAGGGAAGGAGGGGACTCGGAGGTTATCAAGTAAGTCACTTTGATGTTAAAAGTGATATCGCAAAATGCTAGAGGCTTAAATTCACCCGGCAAACGGCACTGTGTCTTTCTTCAATTTATAAAAGAAGAATTGGATGTTATTTGTCTACAAGAAACCCACTGGGTAAAGGGGAAAGAACCTAGAATAGGATATAAACAGTTTGAGTTGGGTTTCTCGTCTAGCTTCAGGAAAAAGGCTAGAGGGGTTGCTATTTTGTTTCATGATAAGAATGTGATTGTAACGGATCATGTAGAATATGATGGAGAAGGGAGATTTATCATTTGGTTAGGACAGGTAAATGGTCAGTCATTTACAATTGCAAATTTATATTCTCTGAATGCGAATCAAATAAGCTTTTTGAGTAAGTGTTTAAAAATTATTTCCAAACTAAAAGTGGGTAAGCTTATTATATGTGGGGATCTGAATATGGTCCTGGACATAAAAATTGATAGGAGCTTAAGGACAAGCGATTTGGCTCTGGAAAGATTGTCTAGAAGATTTAATGAGAATGAAATACAAACTATATGACTCTTGGAGGCTAAAAAATCCTGAGGTCCGGGACTATACTTATTATTCTCAGAGACATAGTATATACACAAGGATTGATTTCATACTGGTTGACATAGAGACATGGAGAGAAGTGGATGATGTGGAGGTAGGGGTTATATCATGGTCAGACCACGCCCTGGTAAAAATAGTACTGCAAGGTCGGGGGACTAGCAATGGAAAAAAAAGAGAAAATATTAACTCAGAAGTATTTTATACAATAGAAGAAAAAAAAGAAATTAAGGAAGTAATTGAAGAGTTCTTTAGAGTTAACAGTGGCTCTATAACCTCAGATTTAAGTATTTGGAATGCGCACAAAGCGTATATGAGGGGTATTCTGAAAACAAGAATGATTAAGAAGAGGAGGGCCAGGGGGAAATCGCTGCATGATTTATATTTAGAACTCTACAAGTTATCATATGCCAACAAAAAAAGCCAGGATAACATGTTGACGGAACAGATCTATAAGATACAAGCACAGATAAATATGATCTTACAAAGTCAAATAGATAAGAAGTTAAAGGAGCTAAAAATAAAAAATGATCATCTAGGTAATAAAGCAAATAAATCACTAGTGGATCTTATTGGGAAAAAGCGGAGCAACAAAAGGATAGTGAAATTCCTCGATGCCAAAGGAATTATGAAAAAGGATCCTATTGAAATAGGTAGAATTGCGGCGGAGTACTATAGCGCCGTGTATAATCTGGAAAATAAACCAGGGTGGGTTAAACCTGATAAAGGGCAAATACAGGATTTGCGTAAAAAGTTGAATCTAAAAAAAATTTCCGAGGAGCAAAAGGAACTACTAAATGGGAAGATTTTAGTGGAGGAAATCGAGAATTGTGTGTCCGGTTTAAATGTCCAAAAATCCCCAGGACCAGATGGGTTCCCGATACTGTATTATAAACAATTCTTACCAGAATTGGGGGCTCATATGGTAAAAGCATTTAACAAAATTAAAGACGTAGGATGGGCTCCTAAGGAGACATTAGAAGCAGCAATAATTATGATACCGAAGGAGGGAAAAGATCTGGCAAATTGTGCTAACTACAGGCCCAGCTCTTTACTTAACATCGATATCAAAATATATTCAAAGATACTAGCACAAAGATTAAATCCTCTTTTAGACCAGTTAATTGAGTCAGATCAAACAGGTTTTGTTAAAGGCCGACAAGGGACAGATAATCTGCGAAAGCTTATCGATATATTGGCACATGCTAAAGATAATAAAATCCCGTTGGTGGCAGTAGGGTTAGATGCGGAAAAAGCCTTCGATAGGCTCAACTGGGAGTTTATCAAGTGTACTTTAGAAGAAATCGGATTGGGCAAATTCGGGTCAAGTGCGATTATGGCGCTATACTCTAACCCTTCAGCCTTCATAAAAGGTACAGACTTTTAGTCAGAATCGTTTGAGATTAGCAATGGGACGAGACAAGGATGCCCGCTATCCCCAATGATCTTCAATTTGTGTATAGAAGTGCTGGCTCAAATGATAAGGAAGAATGATAGGATAAGAGGAATCATATGTGGAGCTATAGAATCGAAGATCACTCTATTCGCAGACGATGCAGTTGTAGTCTTATCAGAGCCACTAGAATCATTGGTATATCTCATGAAGGAATTAAAAACCTTTGGTTGCCTATCATATTATAAAATTAATTCTTCCAAATCAGAGGTTATCTGGCTAAATGTGAACTTAGAAACTAAAACCTTGTTATGAGAGAAATTCCCATTTAGATGGGAGCAGAATAAAATAGAACATTTGGGAATAGAGTTGACTCCGTGTGTTGCTTCCATGTTAAAGAATAACTTGGAAATAACTTTTGTTTCAGTGTGCAAACTACTCAAGTCAAGGGAGAGGCTAAACCTAACCTGGTCAGACAGAATCGTATGTGTTAAGATGTTCATTTTACCAAAACTTACTTATGTTTTAAGAGCAATCACTCTATTTATATCCAGAGGAAGTATTACTAAATTTCAGAAAGTGGTAGATCATTTTATATATAAAGGAAATAGGGTTAGAGTCAGTAAAGACCAAGTAAATAAAAAGTATATAGAAGGTGGATTAGGGGCAATCAACCTCTGGAAGTATGCAGAGGCTATAAAATTGTACCACTTTCTGAGATGGACAGAAGGAGTGGAATGACCCAAGTTTGTCCAGTTAGAAGAAGCATTAAGCCCCAAAATAGTTCTGCAGCAAGCTCTATGGTATAAGAAATCGTCCAACTTTAAGACTCAGATAGAGTTCAGAATAGGGAAACAATGTTTGGCTAGTTGGCTCAAAATGAACTCAAAATTGAAGTTGCTCCCTTTTCCATCTCCATTAACACCACTGGAAGTAATTTATGATATTCACCCCGAAATAGATAAGGTAGAGTGGGGGAAATGGGGTATTGACAAAATTAGGGATTTATTCAGAAATGAGGGCTTTATTAAATTTGAGGAACTGAGGAGAGTGAAAGAGGTCCCAATATCAATGTGGCTGCAATTTCTGACCCTTAAGAAGATATTAACAAAAGAAGGTTTTGATGTAAGATCGGTCAGGGATTTGACACCTCTCGAAAAATTCCTGTCATTAAGAACAAGTAATAAGAGTTCAGTGTCGAAATGTTTAAAAATTTTAGACGAGTACAGAAGTTCTGGAAAATCTGTAGCCATGGAAAGCTGGGAAACTGATTTTAGAATTAAGAAAAATTTGGAGGACTGGGGAAAAGCGTATCAGCTAACAAAAGATAACTTGATTTGTACAACTTACAGAGAAATCCACTTTAAAATTACACAAAAATGGTACATAGTTCCAGAGCTTCTGCCTAAAATAGTTGCAAGCAAATATAGTGAGCTGTGTTGGAGAGGGTGCTCGGAAATAGGCACCCAAAGCCACATGTGGTGGAAATGAGTTAAGATCAAAGGGCTTTGGGAAAGGTGTGTCACCAAGTTGGTGGGTATGGGATGTAAGGAAGTTACCTTAAACCCAGAAGCTTTTCTATTACATATCTTTCCAAGGGAATGGTCTAGTGAAACAATTGGGATAGTGGTGCAGGTTCTCATGGCAATGAAATGGTGGATTGTACGGAGATGGAGAAGTGGGGAATTGCCTAAATGGAATGAGATTTGTAGTACTATGGAAAGGAATAAACAGTATGAAATGGAATATTTAAGTTTTGATTCCAAGTTAAGGTTATCAGAAATGGGAAGATGGGACGAATAAATGTTTACCGGGCCTTTCTGTTAATAGATATTTTTTTTGTTGTTGTATTTGTTGCCTTTAGCGAAGTTACTTTAATTATATAATAGGTTTCGGGTATTGCCTCCTTCTGTAAATAATGAGAATATTGCCAAGGGGTGGGTGGGGGGTTTGTATGTGGGTGATTGTGTATGATTTAGATGTAAGTATTGTTTTACTGTATGTATTTTATTTTGGTTTTCTGTTTCTAAAAACAATAAAAAAAATTAAATATAAAAAAAAAAAAAAAATGACTCCCGATTTGCGGTCTTTGCGAGATCCGCCTGCGACTTATATTCGCAAATGTAAAATGACTGCCGATTTGCATGCATGCGAGTTAAGAGTGCAATTTACATTCGCAAACATGAAACGACTGCCGATTTGAATGCCTGAGACTGCGTTATTGTAGCAATTGAATAGCGATTTACGGTTTTAGTGATTCTAACATCCCGTAAGGCCTGTAACCTGCAAACGAAATGACAGTACTAATTAGAAAGCCTGTTTCTTGCAATGGCTGATCACTTGGAGAGAGTCTTTTTCTCTCCAATTTTAAGGGTGCGGCTTATATTCGAGTACTATCTTTTTTCTATTTTATTCCCTTGAATTTTACAGGTGCGGTTTATATGCAGGTGCGGCTTATATTCGGGCCAATACGGTAGTTTACTCAGAATAATTTGTGGCACAATCTAGTGCTGAGATTTGCCAATTTTATAGGAGTGTCAGAGCATCAAACTGCAGTTTAGGAACCAAGATCACTGCAGTTTATTTTTGTGAAATGTGTTACAAACTAACAACAATTGCAGCTGTAAATTACCGTACTTACTCATAGACTCATAACACAACATATTCACAACTGCGGGTGCTTTATTTTCTAATTTTATGTATGTATTAAAATCCTTGCTTTTCGAGTTGTATGTGGCTTAGTTGGCAGTGGTGGCCCCCCAGGGATTGTCCAGTTTAATGAGTGGAAGAGGATGTTGGATTGCACCAGTTACAGAAGTAGTTCTGCACCTCCAAGAAAGCCTGCAAAGACACTTTGAGCCACATTCAGTTTGCCAATTTAGAGATCCGGCAGCCCATAAGTGAGGTCGCAAGCAAATTTCCTATTCAATTGATGTCTTTTTGCGGCTTCCGATCGTGTTACGAGTTACAGGCTTGAAAACATTGCGTCCATCAAAGTCGTAACTTCCACCCTTCAGTGTTCTGTCACTTTTGCAAGGCTAAAAGCACAAATTGTTATTCAATTGCTTTGATTCCTCTTTCCTAACCAATCCGTCAAGCCCGCAAATGGCAAAAATCAAACCACAAGTTACTGGTACCAATAAGAACTCGCAAGGGCTTGAAAAGCCCCCTAAATGTGCCTACTGCAAAGCCCCCCACTCCTAAACTAAACCCCATGATGCAGGGGTCCCCACAGGGTCCCCACCTTTACCCCTTGATTCACGGGTCCTGCTCGGTACCCCCACAGGGTCCCCACATTACCCCTTGCTGTTGGGGTCCCGATTCGGACCCCCACAGCATAAAAAATTTAAAATTCCCAATTCAAGTACTTAAAAGGCCCACGGCACAGAAATAGTTAACCCCATGCCGTGGGGGTACTGTAAGTATCCCATTTACGTTACCATTTTTTTTCTTGCTTAGACGATTTACGTCTGTTAAAACTCGCAAAATATTGCTTGAATTAACTTGCAACCACACTCGCAGGCTCCCTGGCTCTCCCCCTGTGCTGTGTGTGAGTTTGGAAGTTAATTTGAGGCATATTTAATTTATTTAGTTTGTTTTTCGAGTCCCGCGGTTCGCCAGTTAAATTTGTATTTTTGCGAGATCCACATTTTTTGTTTTGTTTTGCAATTTCATCAGAGTCCTACGGGCCGTAATTTTGTAATGACATTTTTTCAAAGTGCTACTGTTTCCGTTCTGTAAGGTGTATAATGTATTTTTAAGCAATTCTGTTGATCTCCCAGCATTGCTACCAATGCAGCATCACCTGTGAAACCATATAGAAAGTCATGCAGTGCCGCTGGCGAGGCCTGCAATGAGTGTGTTTGATGCAGCCTAAGTCCTATTGCAGCTAAGTCCTTTGGTGCTCAGCTAAGTCATGGGGGCCTGTGGCGCTCATCTCCACCAGCGCAATGAGCGCCTTCGCAAGCCCGCAATTTTAACATATCGTTACCAAAAACTTTTGGCAAGCCCGCAATTACGACAACTATATATGTGATTTTCTGTAGTGCTTTTTTATTTTCTATAGTTAGTCTTTTGTTCTTTTTTGTAATTAGTGTGTATTTTCTGTAATGTGGGTGTTTTTATTCTTTGTAATTAGTGTGGTGTTGGGGAGTTTAATAGGGGGTTAGCTAGGTAGTGTAGGGGTTAATAGGATAGGGTAGAGGGTTAGAGTTAAATAGGTCCAGTTAGGGTTAAATAGGTACAGTTAGGGTTAATCAGGTACAGTTAGGTTAAATAGGCCCAGTTAGGGTAAATAGGACTAGATATTGTTAACTGAGTTTAGATAGGTTTAAGTAGTTAGTGATAGTGTTAATTAGGTATGGTGAGGGTTAAATAAGATTAATTACTTAGAGGGGGGTTAATTACTTAGAGGGGGGTTAATTAGTTAGAGGGGGGTTAATTTAGATTTATTAGTTTATTGGGGTGGCTTATAGTGTAGTGTAGGATAGTGCTTAAACTTAGTGTCATGAGGGTCTGGGGGATGGGGTTAACTATTTGTGTGCCACAAGCCCTTTAAGGGCCTGCGGTGGGAATTTTTTATTTGTAAATGCCGCTGGGGTCCCTCGCAGCAAGGGGTTAATGTGGGGACCCTGGGGGGATCCCGATTGGGACCCCTGCATCATGGGGTTTATGTGGGACCCTGCAGGGGTCTCAATCGGGACCCCTGCATCATGGGGTTTTATTTGAGGGTTTACAAGGCTGATCGCATATCGGATCCTGAATCGCTGACAGGCTCCATTTCCATTGGCTGTTTCTGTTTAGGGAATTACAGGCTTGCTAAATTGATCATGTTCCAGCCCTGAACTGCTATGAACCATTGCATAGTTTACAGTTTCGGATGTGGGACAGTAACTCGCGCCCCTGAAGAATTGAATAGCATCACAAACGGAGGGGAACTGGAGCCCGCAACTCACTCGCAGACAATCGGGCGTGCAATTAAATGTGGCTCTTAGTATGTGCATGTTGGCATCACAAATAACTTGTACATTGATTGATGATATAAGGAATATTAATAATAACATAAAGAACATACTTATGCAGAAAGGTATTGTCCAGTCACAGTGTAAAAATGTAGAGATGATGCATGATTTGTTCTTAATTAAAAAATCTACACTATAAAATTTACAATTCTTGGGACGCATTGTTATATTTTTATACATCCTGTGTTTTTAATGCTCATTTACATAAGGGCTGAGTTAAAATCTGCCTTCTGCCTCAATGGATGGGAATAGTTAGAGAAGCCAAAATGGCAGCGCCTTTAAGTAAGCAGAAATAAAAAAAGAAAAAGATTAATGTAATCTTATATACTTGGTCTAATATAGTTTTCATAATGCAAGGTGATTACTTTTTTACAACTAGAGCATCCCGTTAAAAAAATAGCATTCTTGCATTCTTAAAATTGATAATTTTCTATTGATCTGTCACACTGACTTGAAGCTGGCAAGCTGCAGTATATACAATTCACCCTGAACTGATGCAAAATTTCAACATCACCACATAAATCAAATTCATTGTAGATGATTAAACTGTTCCCTGTAAATCTCTTTGATGTGGTGAAGTGATAGCCAATTGTTGTGCAAAGTCATGTGTTGGAAGTAGTATCAAAAGCCATGGATAATGGCCAGTTATAGCAAAGTATAAAGCTAATAGTGATATACATGTCACTAAGCAAATATTTCTAGAAATATATCTTACCTTCTTTTGTAGCTGTCTCATGCTCCATCCGGATCCCAGGCCCCTTCCAGGTATCCCTGCATGATATTGAGTTTTGTGGAATGTGGTTGGAGGTCATTCTAGGGAGTTGCCATCTGGGGAATTCAGCCAGGGATCCCAAATTTATAGAAAAATAGAGATGGAATCTGATAAAATATGTGTGAGTCTCTCATGGATCATGATATAGTTTAATTTGTGTTTGACTGGTTGTAGGTTTAGTGTGTCAGGCTTCCATTTCATTTTTTAGCTATGTGACTTTTGGCCGCTAGAAGTATGAACTTGTTGAGTTGATATAGTATGCAGAGAGATTCCTAGCAAGCAGGTTTCTATGTTTGAATCTAGCTGTGTATTCAAAAATATGTAGGAGGCTAGATGAATGATGTCTCTCTATAGATATTGGGCTTTGGAGCACTCCCACCAAATATGGATGAACGAGCCTATTGAAGGGCAACCTCTGAAACAATTGGGGCTTTCAGAAGGCTTCCATTTAGAGAGGCTCTCAGCGGTAATATTAGTTCTATGTAGCACCTTTATAGAGGTCTCTAGGATGCAATAATTTGGAGACCCTTGAGTTAAATTGTTCCAGGGTTTCTAAAATAATTATTTTAAGGAATTTATGGAATTGGTTGATATTCTTCAGACTTAGTAATATATGTCACATGGTTCTTTATGGCAATACGATTGTCCAACAAAAAAAGTATACATTTCTATAAGTGAATCACCAGTTACTAAAGAAGGTAGACAGTTCCTGATAGTGATGTCAAGCAAAGCATTTAAGTTTGTCCTGGAAATCCAGGAGTACCTGTTCCCTTGAAAAATCTGCCAGTTTTGATTATGGTACAATGTCATTCTCCCCTTAATAAAAATTAAAGTACTGATAAATTGTTTTGTGACAGGAACACAATTATTATACTTTGTATAGTGTAGCAGTTTAGTGGCATGAGTGCCTGTCAAAATGCTAACCCAGAGGGATAGAAAAAGCCTAGATTTAAGGTATCCTCTCTGTGTGGTTTGTGATTCATATTAAATTAAAGGTATATCTTTCCATGTTTTTCACTTTTTCTAATATAACACATCCTGCTTATATCAGTAACATACATTACATTGAATCATATAATGTACATACAGATTTACTGTATTTTTTTTAAGTTGGTTTACACACCTCCAGAGGTGCTTACATAGACACCCTATACTAACCAATAGAAACACTACATTTAAGTAAGGTTTTTAACTCTATGCTAACCTTTAAGCCAAAAGCAGCACAATGCCGAAATCCACACAGCAATGTCTGAGCTCCCCCTTGCACCCTTGTGCAGGGGAAAACAAGACTACATATTCCATGCTTTGCTGACATCCCCTCCACTGAAACAATGTTATAGCTGATGGGCCAAAACAAATTATAAATGCTATGCTAATTTTGCTAAAGTTTTCAAGCACATACCTTCTCAAAATGAAGTGGCAGAAACCTAAATAAATTTGCAAACATAAGGGTAAGTTTGTTAATGTTAATTTTGGTATTTTTTCATGCAAAATATGTTTTCATACACTACTCCTCTATCAAATGCATTTATAATCCATGAAATTATTTAAATATGCCTTTCATCTGTGGTGTCACACAAATTGCACTGTGTCATTACAAGTCAATATTGCATATTCCAAACTTGTATAGTTTGTTGTGGAAATCGTGTGCGACCATAACTATATTTACAAAAAAAATATTTAGCACTTCAGATCCATTGAACGTTCTCTGTGAGTTACAATTTGTATACTGTTAATAATTATCTAGCATGCTTTATCCACTTCATGTCTTATAACATACTGTTTCTCAGATAGAGGCATTTCAGATCTAATATTTTGTTCAAAGCTTAGTAGCTTAGTTTTTGGGTGTCTGTTAAAAAGCTAACCCAGAGGCATAGAAGTAGGCTAGCATGGGTCTGGTATGATCTATGATTCAAACTATCTCAATCAGAATAGTTATACAATGCATCTATTAGCATTAGGTTACCAGTAGTTTTAGCTGCATAGTTCACACAATATTTTTTTTTAGGTGTGACTTCATTTATATTGGCTGTATTAGCATCTTGTACTTGGATTGGTTGAAGCATCTTAAAAATGAATAAATGCCCTTATTTTAGTTTTACAAATAGAGTCTTTTTTTTGTTGTTGTTGGACATTCATATTGAATATAAAGAACCATGTAATATTTCAGTATCACTCTACATGTCTTTATCAAGGTCAGGGTGGCACCTCTCCATAATTGGTTTCCTTATCTATGTGGATCTCATGCACCATTAATATTGCAGAGAGTATGTTTTACTTGTAAGAATGTATATTATTAAGGACGTTTTGAGCATACATGCTCCTTAGACTTTGTAATAGGTTCTTATCCCTGATTTTTAAAAAAAGTTCTTATCCCTGATTTTTAAAAAGTAAGAATGAAGGAACAGTTGTGAAATATTTCTCAGAAAAATTATATTTAAAAAAAGTTGGGTTTTATATGAATACTAGCGACTTGCCCGTCAAAAAATGACAGTCAATAAAAGAAAGTGTTGAAATGCTGTTTGTCACACAATGTGAGTGTACTGTGTGCCTCAAGTAACTAAATTCCTCAAAAAGCAGAAATCTACATTACATAAAGTAAGAAAAACTAAAGTCACAAAAAATAAAAAAAGGAACATTACAGAAACAAAATACATTACAACCCCCCTCACTAAAACATTTTTCAAAAAATTACACACCTGAAAATTAAATACATATAATACATACATATAATAAAATACAACACAATTAAATAAAATACAATACAACACAATTAAATACAATACTATTCAATTAAATACAATACACTCCTATCTAATATACATGCCACTATCTAATATACATGCCACTATATAATGTAATATACATCCCACTATCTAATATACAATACTATCTAATAATACATCCCCCTATCTATCTAATATACAATACATCTATCTATCTATATATAGCTACCCTAATTGTAAGCTACAATAAAATAAATAAGACCACTTACCTGAGATGTTTCTTCAGATCAGCAACCTACGGTAAAAAAGATAAAAAAAAATAATACAACACGTTTACATGAAATAACTAAACATTCTAAACATTCTAAACATTCTAAATATTATACTCACCTTTCCAGCATGTCCCGTTCCAGCATGTCACGTCCCAGCATGTCACATCCTCCATTTTCCGTCTTGTCCGGCGATACTCCTGTAAAAAAAAACATTACATTAGTAAACATAAATTAAAGTTAAATAAACACAATCTACATTATACTTACCTTTCCGAGATGTCTCCGGCCTCCTCGTCTTCTCCGGAAGCATCCGCGCATAAAAAAAAAAAAAAAGCGACACACATCCGCCCTGGCGGATGTCTCCGACGCTAATGACCTTCCTATGGAGTGTTCCAGAATAAAATTGGCAATGGCGGCTACTGATTGGCTGAAAAGGCTGTCTATCAAATTCAGCCAATGAGAAGACCCCATTTGTGAACCAATGAAAAAAGTATACACCCCAAAATACAACGGTGATTGGATAACACACCTGTCAATCTTTATTTGAACCAATCCTAAGGCTTTATTGCCATCAGCCAATCACAATGGAATATACCCCCATGTACTGATTGGTGAAGACATCTGCGCCTTCCCATTGGCTGTAATATTGATTGATATTAACAGTAGCCAATGAGAATGCACAAATCCTTCACCAATCAGTACGTGAGGGTGTATTCCATTGTGATTGGCTATTGTCAGTGCAACCAATCAGAATGCGCAGAGGCTCCAACCAATCACCCTGTGGGGGTGTATTCCATTGTGATTGTCTGAAGGCATCTGCACCTTGTGATTGGTTTAAATAAAGATTGACAGGTGCATTATCCAATCAGAGTGGGATTTTAGGGTGTATCCCTTTGTCATTGTTTCACACATTGGCGCCTCCTGATTAAGTGAATGTGATAGACAGCGTTTTCAACCAATCAGAAGGCGCCATTGCTTATTTTCTTTCGGAAAAGTCTCCTGGAGCCTCATTAGCGTCGGGGATGTCCGGGAGTGCGGATGTAAGTATTTTATTTTTATTTTATTTTATTTTTTTACAGGGCGTGGCAGAAGAGGATCCGGAGGAGGCCGGAGACATCACGGGGAGGTAAGTAGAATGTAGATTATGTTTATTTTATTTTGATGTATGTGTATTAATGTTGTGTTTTTTTTAACAGGTGCCGCGCCGGAGAAGGATTAATAGAATAAGGACGGGACATGCCGGAAAGGTGAGTAGAATATTTAGAATGTATAGAATGTATAGAATGTTTATTTTAGAACTGTAAACGTGTTGCACTAATTTTTTTTTTTTTTTCGTAGGTGGCTGATCTCAATGGACATCTGCAAAGGTAAGTGGTCTTAATTATTTTATTTTAGCTTAGACTTAGATTAGTTAATATATAGATAGCATTTATTGTATGTTAGCTAGGGGTATGCGTTTTATATAGATAGCATAGGATGTATTGTAGATAGATTGTGGTATTTATTTAGATAGATTGGGGATGTATTATTATATAGATAGCATGTATATTAGATTATGCTATTTATTTAGATAGATTGTGTGATGTATATTAGATAGGGGTGTATTGTATTGTAATTGTATGTATTTGTATTTTATGTATTTGTATTATATGTGTTTCCTTTTCAGGTGTGTATTTTTTTTTCTGTAGTGAGGGGGGGTGTTGTAATGTTTTTTTTTATTTTCTGTAATGTTCCTTTTTTTATTTCTTGTGACTTAGGTTTTTTTATTTTGTGTAATGCAGTTTATTTCTTTTTGTGAGTTAGGTTTTTTATTTCATGTAATGTAGATTTTTTTTGTGACTTTAGGCTTTTTTATTTTCTGTAATTAGAGTGGTGGGGGTTAATAGGGGGTAGGTAGTATAGATGTTAAAAGGTTAGTGTAGAGGGTGTTTAGTTGATATTTAATATTTTATTGATGGTGGTATAGTGCAGTATAGTGTTTATACCTAGTGTCATGATGGTCCTTGAGGACCATCATGGCACTTATGTGGTTAATGTAGTGTTGTAACAGGCCCATAATGGTGTTAATATACCCTTATGGGACTCATGGGGTTAAATAGAAGCTTATGGGGGTCTGTATTGACCCCCATGAGTGACAGGGTTAATGAAGGGCTTATGGGGGTCTGTATTGACCCCCATGAGTGACAGGCTTAATGAAGGGCTTATGGGGGTCTCTATTGACACCCATGAGTGACAGGGTTAATGATGGGTTTATGGGGGTCTGTATTGACCCCCATGAGTGACAGGGTTAATGAAGGGCTTATGGTGGTCTATATTGACCCCCATGATTGACAGGGTGACAGTGTATATATATTTTTTCTTTTACAACGGGTCCTTTAAGGACCTGTAACGCGGGAATTTTGAATTTTGATTGCAGCGGGGGTCCACGATCGTGTGCAATCGGGACCCCCACTGCGATGGTTAATGTGGGGTTAATGCAGGGCTCCGAGCTTATCTCGGATCCCCTGGGGTTAATGTGGGTTTCCGAGCTTATGTCGGATCCCTTCTTGGGTAAGTTGTAGGTGGCTGGGCGGTCCTGGGTCTTTGACCCTCGTTTTCATTTTTTTTTCACAGCCATTTTTTCTCTTGCTTAGGCGATTTTCGTGTGTCTGAACTCGGGAATTTGGACTTAAATTTAGGTGTAACTTCACTTTCAGAGGTCCTGGGTGCCCCCCATTGCTATGGGCAAGCTTTTTATGTAGTTTATGTGAGTATTTGGTGTGTTTTCACTGTTTTTAGTTGCGCGCGGGTCGGCCGTTATAGTCGGATTCTTAGTGCGTGTGGGTGTTTGTTACGTTAAGGTTGGTTCCGAGGTGGGTTTAATGGCTCGCCTCGCCAGCGGCGCTCATTGCCTCATTCCCTAAGTGCTTTGCGAGGACCCGCATTTGCGGAGACGTTGGGATGCTCCACCACCGCAAATGCGGCCCCTCGCTTCGCGAGGACCCGCATTTGCGGAAGCGAGTGCTTCAGTTGCTGTCATGGAGCGCCTTCGGCGACGGCGGGCCCGCAAGTGTGAGCAACGGCTCTGGCTGGCTCGCATGCTCACAACTATATATGTGATTTTTTCTTCTCTGCATAAACCTGTCTAGTTACTGGGCATTCATATTTAGTATTCCACATTTTACTTACAATGAGCTTGGGTGACATTTTTGCTGGAAAATTATTTGATATATGTTGTTACAAGATGGGAAAAAACTTGACTCCTCTTGATTTTACAAAGCGTAGAAGGTTCATATATCTGCATAACACTTGTCTGCCATTTTTTGGTAGAAGTAGCACACCAACAGTGCAGCTGTTCAACTCATTCTAATTGTATATACCAAATACTGGAATCCTGGACTGCATTAGGTACACCAGAACATATGCTACATGTCCCTGGTCTATGGTTTGCACTTAAATGTTAAAACATACTTTGTGGGGTTTGCTTGGAACAGTTTCATTTTATAATCCGTCAGGTACACATTTTATATTTAGCTAGAAAAATACTAGATCTAAAAATTGCACACACTTGGTATTATGTGACACTTAGACTTTTCATATTTGGTAATCAACAGATTAGTGATTTAATATGTCTGCTAGGTAAGAGAAATTGGCTTTTCATATTCAGTAATGTATGTGCTTTCTGTCAATATTTATGTTTATAAGTTTAAGTCAATGCTATAGACAGGACTGAATTTACATATCTGGTACCCCTAGGCACAAACTTTTATCTGCCCCAAAGTTTACAAAACACGTGCATCAGTGTACCCCTGCCACCATGCTGCTCCATCAGCAGCTGAATGTGTAGCAAATCAATTATGCTGCACTAATTCTACCGTATTGGTCTGAATATAAGCTGCACCTTTTTTCAGATTTTTGAGCTTGCGAGTTAAGGGTGCGGCTTATATTCGTGACCGTCAAAAAATCATTGCCGATTTAAGAACTTTGCTTGTAACGCGTGCGACTTCAATTCGCGAATGCAAAATTACTGACGATTTGCGCGATTGCGAGTTAAGGGTGCCGATTTTTGTGCTTTAGACTGCGGTATTGAATAGCGATTTATGGTTTTAATGATTCTAACATCCTGTAAAGCCTGTAACCTGCAAAAAAAGCTTGTTTCTTGCAATGGCTGATAATTTTGAGAGTCTTTTTCTCTCCAATTTCAGGGGTGCGGCTTTTTTACTATTTTTTGCACCCCTTGCACTTTACAGGTGCGGCTTATATGCGGGTGCGGCTTATATTCGGACCAATACGGTAAATCATTGCAATATATATATTACTAGCGACTTGCCTGTCAAAAAATGACGGTCAATAAAATTGTAAGGCTAGGAATGCTGCCTTCCACGCTCATCGCATGCCTAGCAATGAGCACCTTTGGTGTACTTTTGGTCCTCTGAGCCCCTTCATGATAAAGAGAGATATATGTTTCTATGTATATGTAGTTAAGTAATAATTAATGATTTATTCATTAAATTAATATACTTTAATTTGGCAGTGTTTTGCGCGGTCCGTGTTTTTTTCCTTGCTTAGGTGATCTTCGAGTGGCGAAAATCGTTTAAATCGAGTTAAATTCTCATTCCACCTTACTCCCAGATGTCCTGGCTGTTGCCCCGTGCTGTCTGTGATGATTTTGTTAACTTTTTTGTGTGTATTTAGTGTGTTTTTATTGTTTTTTGTTTTAGCCGTACGGCCGTTAATCTCGTAATTTTTTGCGTCTCGTATCTTTTTTTTCTAAGTACTGCATCTCGTATCTTTTTTTTTCCAAGTCCCACGTCTCGTAATTTTTTTTTTTCTAAGACCCGCGTTTGTCAACCTCTTAGGAAGTGTTTTTCGACTAAGTTATGCGTGTTGTAGTGGCTAAACGGCTCGCCTCGCTACACAAGGCTCACAGGCGCCTTCGCCGCTCATTGCCCTTCGGGGCTCATCGGCTAAGTGCTAAGCGTTAACAGGTCGCCTAGCTTCTCTAAGCTCCCAGCGATGAGCCCCTTCGACAATCATCGGCTAAGTGCTGCGCGTTCACGGCTCGCTTTGCGAGGCTCGCAATCGATGAACACCTGCGGTGCTCATCGCCTATATCGTACGCACCATGCAAAGCGTGACGACGTCTCATAGTTAGACAATTATAAAATGTGATTAGGTTTGGCTCAGCAGTGGGCCAGTGGACCTGAGTAGTAGTGGGTTGAGGGCTAAGGAAATTATGAAGTTTAGGCTTTTTGGAGAGGGCAAGGGGGGGGGAAGGGAAGCGGTAGGAAGGATGATGATTTTGAGGGGATATTTTGCTATACTAGATTCTTGGTCTCAGGGGGTCTAGCAGGGAAGTGGAGGGGTTGCTAGAAGGTAGTTCAGTCTCCCCTGGGGAGTTTGGCAGTCAATGGCTATCGCTTCCAGCAATCCGTGGTGCGGGAAAGTGGTCATAAAGTGTTTTTTACTTTGGTTCCTTTTTGGTGAAACCATGTTTTGTTAGTGGGTTTCATACATGACAAGGTTTCTTTATGTCGGGATTATTGAACGACATATATTTTCTAAATACTTAGAATAATACATTTTGAGTTCAGAATCAATTTATAGACACATATTCCTCTCTATAAAATAATATTTATTGATAATAACAAATACCAACTAATCTAATATATTTATAGCAAAAACGATGCATCAGATTAATTGCAAATATCAGCCTGTAGGCTATGATTAGGCGTGGCTCTGTCAGCCATCTTGGAATAAAAAATAAAAAAAAGAATACTTATACTAAATATAACAACAATTTACCTCTTAATATAATATATTGAAAATAAAATCTCAAGCACGTGCTTCCATAATAATATGGCATGGGTTTTGGCAATGTATATGGTGATATTATTAATATCAATAACCTTTATTAATATTAATTAATAATTTACATATTTCACATATTTGCCAATTTCAACTAATTTCCGAATTCTTATTACACAATATATTAAGAGCATTGGCCACATGAAATAACAGAGCTGTATTATGTGAGAATATATTTATTATAAATGAATAAAAATAATAATACAGTATATTTTAGTTGGTATAACAATTGTAACAGAAATATCAAGGTACGTCAATTATAAATTGTTAGTTATTATTACATTATCCACATAATCATATAATAAGACATGCACAATATGCTTACTATAATTGAATATGGTAGATTATGACATCAGAGATGGTTTTAATTTACCCATATCTATTTATTAAGCTATTATACCCTTTTCATATCATATGATTTTTTTATTCAAATTATAGTATTATCTCTATTTAGGATGTTGTCTCTAATTAAAAAGAGAAAATGTTTTTCATTACAATTATCGGAATATTAAATCGCTATAAAAGCTGATATATTTATAGTATTATAAAATGAACTAGCAAATGATATGTCAACTTATAATTCACCAGTTACAGTGTATATAAAAGGTCTACACACCACTGTTAAAATGTCAGGTTTCTGTGCTGTAAAAAAATGAGACAAAGATAAATAATTTCAGAACTTTTTTGGGAAAAATTCCAATAGTTTTAAAGTATATAGTATATTCTTTCTAGGAGTTTACCCAAATGTGTCTATGTGACTCCTTGTCCTTGGTCCTCTCAGCTATCCCTCTAATTTGTTCTCCCATTTTCTTTCTTCGTCTTTATACCCCCCAATTATACCTACAACTTAATTTGCTTATTCGAATCTCGCAACTAATCAGAATTCCTCATGGTGTCACCATATATTTAAATCTTAATAGTGAATATTGTGGTAATGTGGCCTTTGGCTACTGGTTTCTCCTTTGAGATACATATAAACAGCAGAGATTCCAAGATACTTTTTTTGTACTTTTTATTAAAAAGTCCAAAATACAAAAGAAATAGCTTACTCCAGCATAAAATAAAATTCTGCATAAACGTATTGGCTTAACATCAGGAACACCCTTACTAGCCCTGAAGCCGCTTCTGGGCCTTCAGGTAAGAACACAGAGTCTTTAAATAGTCCATCTTCAATGGTTTAAAGTGTCCTTTCTCTGTAGACAGTCGTCTTTAAATTTCATACCATAGGGTGGGGTTCTGGACCGCCCTACTCTCCAGATACCCCAACCGCCAGGGACTCTTAACACCCTCTTTTGGTGAAGGCTACAAATCTGTTTAACTGCACAGACTTCTCTCTGGGGTTATCAGACTCTGTAATGGTACCTTTACATCCAGTCTCTGTCATGGATCCTCTGCTACAATCGCTGGGATAGCACCAATCAGTGGCCTCTGTAAATACTGCTGAGGCAAAATCTGTGCAGCAGCTCCTCTGCAAATCCCCTTTTTCTCTGCAGCAAACAGTCTCCTCTGTAAATGCTCTTTGTGGCACAAATCCTTTTTATCTGCAACTCCTGCAATCCTAGTAGCAGACTTCTCAGTTTGCTCTCAATTTCTGCTTCCAGCAGAAAAAGTCAAAACACTGCTTTCACTCTCACTGGCAGATGCATACAAGTGTCCTTCTTAGCTTGCTTCAGACTGAGAACTTCCCTCTCACTGGCCTCACTCTGCTAGGCCAAACAGAGCCTGATTGCAGGGGACTACACCCATCTCTTTGCTGTTGTCTTAAAGGCAATCCACAGTTGGGCTTCAATTAGCCTCTGATCACTGCCTGGAGTTAACTCTTTCTTTCTTCCAAGAAATCTTCCAGCCTCTTTAATTAAATCCACCTCTAGGGGCATTCTTTGCTTCACTCTGTTACAATATATATTTTTATATGAACATTTTATTCCTTGAACCACAAGATGCGGCTCTTGGACCTTCAAATTATCATAAGAATTTCCATAAAATCACTAATGATCTTTGACATTAAAACTATAAACCAAGCTATACACTTGACATGCTTAGCAAGTTGGTGTCATTTATGTATACATCAAAGAGAAATTTATTTTCTTGAGAACTAATCTTTGCAGACCTAAAGTCTGTATATGTATGGGAATTTAAAGGAGTATTCTGTTGTTTCAAACCTTATCTTTTCAATTAGATCAAAAATGCATTTAAGTATTTGTCTTTACAGAACAAAGAAGCTTTTAAGAAATTTCTTTCAGTGAGAATTAAAAATCGAAAATATATTTTAAATAGATTATTCTCCACAATGGAAATGCAAGTTTGCGAGGGTTGCAGTTGCTGGCAAGGAGCGCCTTCGGTGCTCCATGCCAGCAGCTGAGGCCCACGGCCCTCGCTATGCGAGGGCCGCGGCTCGCTGTGCGAGCCCACAAGCGTTAGCAACAACTCGTACGCTCACAACTATATATAGTGATGCAGGGCATGTTGCTTTTGGACATGGTAATTTTGGTTCCCATATTCAAAGTTTATTGGAGCTTTTTTTTGATGATGCTGGGGGCATTTGAAGGGAAGAGATAGTGAATCAGATGAGGTTCAGAAAAGAAAGAAAGGAGGGATTATGGGTTCAGTTGATCCCATTAATGTTAAGGCACCAGTAGAAAACAGTGGTGGAATGGAACCTAGCAACAGGAATGTTTTGATTACTCCTCCAGTGCTGGAAGGGGGAAGTGGCGAGTCTAGGGAGGAGCAAAATACTGGGCATCTACTGAAAAAGAGCGGGGTCTATTTGGGATAGGGTTGGGTCACATCAAACTAATCTAATTAGTTTATATGAGGAAGTTAGTAGTACCTTAGATCAAGGCAACTCAGTGGTTGTAGTCTTTTTGGATTTTGCAAAGGCTTTTGATACAGTACCCCATGGGAGACTACTGTGCAAACTAAGGGATAGGATACAGGAAGTTAGTGCTGCAGTGCTGTTAAAAATCTTTGAAACAAAGGAACTCCTCTCAAATATTTTAGCTGTATCATGTTCAACCTGTAGATGGAGTGGCTGAAATTTCCATAGAGTCCATTACTCAACTTTCATAGCGCTCTAAACAACTCTGATTGCAAATAGTTAGAAGTGTTTTTTTACAAGTTTAAAAGGACATTTAAAAAGTTTGCAGCACTTATTTTCAAGCAAAATAGTCATATTTAAAGGATCACTGCAGTTCAAGAAAGGACACTTGTTTGCCAATATTGGCAGTTGTGTAAGCTACGAGCATATAGTATTTTTTAGAAACATCTGAATTTTTTAAGTCTTTCACACACATAACTTTACCAATGTAGATGCATGACCTTTTTCCTTCTAATTTATGCTCTGAGTCAGACCTATTGTTTTTCATTGTTTAGTGGACCTTTAAATCCTGCTATTTAATACATGGTACAATGTTTGATTCTGAGACCTCGCGGGACTCGGTGGAGTTGCTGGACTGTCTATGAAGTCTTTCTGCCCCTGATCGTGCCCTAGTACACAGCTGCATTAACTACTGTTGCCTTGTGCACTGGGAAGCTGTGAGGTCCAAAAGGAGAGAAATAACACTGATCCTGCTGATAATGCATCTCATCTGGATCAGATAAGTGCTACAACGGGGATGTGCCTGCTCTGTGAAGCAAACTGAAGGGATGGACAAGATTACTGTAGGGATTATTGGAGCCTCTGTGGCTTGAGCACATTAAATATTAGCTTGTGTGGCTTGTACTCCTGGGGAATTAATAACTGTGTCACACTAGAGATTAGGCAAGATTAAAATAAACTGACTAGACCCTAACATCTGCAAACTAATATATGAATAATTACCTAAGACATCTGGGCTGAAATAAACAAAGGTTTCTGTAGTTTCAGAACAATAACTTCCCTCTGACTAAAACACTGACTGGCACAACCCTTTGTCCTGAGACATCGGAAGGGCTTCTGGAGAATTGTGGGTTTGTTTTCAAGCTAGATCTGACCAACATATAAAGGTAGAGAGCAGAGAACAGCCTAAGAGTGAGTTTGTAATTTACCTATCCACAGAAACTTGATACAGAGGAAACTCCCAAAGTTTTTAAAACTATGGACATTTTCTTGGAGCCACTAAAAAGACCATGAGCAACATCTACGCCCATAAATTCTCTAAAGAACTTGTCATTTAAATTGGAACCTCAATATCACAAGACCCGTGGGGTGTGTTGCGTTTATAAACTTTCTTCGCTTATGATATCTCACCAGCAATTATGCAGCAGGAAACAATCATGAATCTTTAACATCTTTACTTTGCTCTCATAACAGTAGTTTGGACATTGTTTAGAGATATGTGAATGAAGATATATTTTGTTAGCTATATTTTGCCTAACCCTAACATGTACTAGAAAGATTTGTTCATTTTGTTATCTTTCTATGAAATTTTTTTTGAATATTCTAATCTGGGGAAGAATCGTTAGAGGCAATGAGAAAAACAAAGAAAACCCTTCCTGCTAAGCGTATTCCTGAATATTTCACTAAGACCAAAACCTCTGGATTTCAGCTTCACTAAAGTCCTCCTTAGGGCTCTTCAGATGATTCTGATCACTATATAGATCAACCTGCAACTGAATCTAAAATCAAAAACTCTCTTAAGCTGTACAAGAAATAAAGAAAGAGATTCTAGAATTTCTTAGCGATCAAATCTTTGAAGCACAGACAAAAGATAAGGCAGATATAGCTATCAATATCCAATGAATGGAAATCTTAGAAGAGAAACTAGAGAACCTAGAAAATAGGTTCAGCTGCCATAACATCAGAGTAAGAAGAGTTCCAAAATCTATCACAGATATTATCTAATACCTAAAAAGACTTTTAACTTCCATTTTACCCCAAATACCTGAGCAAATGGTTACAATTGAAAGAGCTCATAGAGCTTTGGACTCATCAGCTAGACCAATTGAAAGACATTTTTGTCATATTTCTCTGCCGAAATGCCAGAGACATACTCTTGAATGCCTCAAGGAAAATGGATCAGGTGGGTCCCAGCTCCAAATCTGCACAAATATTGCTTCCTCAACACTAATAAAACGAAGACCATTGAAGCCTATACTATACATTCTTAATGGACATGGCATTAAATATAGATGTGTTTTTTCCTTTGGACTCTTTTTTAATATGAATCCTGCTCTTTTTTAAAATATGTGCCTTAGAGGAAGGCCAAGACCTTTTCCAAAATCTCAAACTGATGTCAGACAGGCATTTCATTAAACCTGTGCCTGCTCGGAGACCTACTAGACAATGGACAGTAACCTGGAGGGAACAACATTGAAGAGGCTTAGAACTACTCAAGGTAGTAGATTTCCTCCTCCTGGGTCCCTGAGGACCTGGTAGCTGCTGTTCACATTCAACTTGCTCCTCCTGTTCTAAAGCTTAAATAAGCCCAGCTTCAGGAACTTTAGAGCTAACTCAATAAGTATTTGAGTGCTCTTCAGACTCCATTCTAGAGTTAGGATTTATTTATATTTTTTATTTATTTATATTTATTTATACTTTTTATACATGATGGAACATGGGCATTGACTTACTCGTTATATGGACACATGTTTAACCATAATATATTTTTGGCAGTATAGATACTAAGGGCCTCATTCTATTATCGGCCGTAAACCGGCCGTAAGGCTGCGGTTCCTTGCGGGGGTCCCGTTACCTTGCAATTCAATTAAACGGCCCTGCAAGGATCTCCTCTTACGGCCGGCCATAAATCTTGCTACCGGCCGTAAGCTCTGAAAACTCAAAACTCAAAAATAAATTCAAGCCTGCACTGTACAGCTCTGTAAATGCTAGGGATCATATTGGGGGACATGAGGATTAAAAGTAACCCACTCTCAAGCTTGCACATCAGCCCAAACCCGAGTTCAAATTAACTGTTTATTTTTCCGGCTGCGGCGTGGGCGGGTCTGAGGTGCTCCAAGCCCTATGGACTTTTTACATGGATATTTGACGTATATTAAAAAATAAATATTTTACGGATTTGAGTATAGGGGAATTTTGTGCTATTTTTGCTAACACCTAAAATCACTTTATAGTCTTCTCAAAGTGCAGGATGGCTTTATTTGGGCTATATTTCGTGCTTAATTGGTGCTAGCGGGACCTCTTTTCTGCAAGTAAGCTGCGGCTCGCTTTTAGCCTTGCAGAGAGGGTTCCCGGAGCAATTGAATTGCAAATAGGATTTTCTTACGGCCGATTTCCTTGCGGCCGTTTTAGATCAAAGGATTTCCTCCGGCACCAGCGGCCGCAAGAGATAGCAAGGCACCGGCCGCAAGCCTGCCGGAATCCCCGGCCGGAGGGGAATAGAATAGCAGAATAGCTTGCGGACGGTCCTTGCGGCCCCGCAACGGCTGCGGCCGATAATAGAATGAGGCCCTAATACTTTTACTTAAGAGAAATTCTTATTAAAGTATCTAGACTAAAGTCTTACATTTTGTTAATAAAAATAAAAGCTTAATCCTCTCCCCCAAATAGGGATTCAGTGAGAGACTGTACTGTACTCTTCTCCCTAGTTAGATTTTTAGATGATGACCAGAGAAAATACCCTGGTTAATCTCTGACATTACTTGTAAAATGCATAATTTTTTATGTGCAGCTATGGATTCCAGCCCTCCCATCAAGAAACTCATTCTCCCGAGCCTTCTACTGGGCATGTCCCTCATTGCTGCACCTTCTTTAGGTGCACATGATGATGGCAAGTATTGTCAAAGAAATTAAGTAATTGTAAGATATTCCCAGTGCTTCTCAGGTAGACATTCTTTCAATGACAGCCCCCCTTAACATGTAGCCACCACAATATTAAAGCTATCGTATATCCAGATATCTAAGACATGATTGTTGTTAGCTTGAATGTAGACTAATACCGCTATAGCGGTGGATTTGCAAAGTCTCACAATGGCATATTAATGAAAGCCAACATTAATACATGCACTAGTGAAGCATGTGATCCTCTTCTCAATATAGTCTGAGCACAGATCCTTGTGTCTGATGTAAGTAACATTGAATCTGGCTGCTGACCTCTGTGTCCTCTCTGAATTAATAGCTATTTGTCCAGTATTGCTGATATCACGAGTATCTTTTAATATGTGCTAACAGCTGTATAGCTGATGTGTGTGATGTTGATTAACAATATCATATGGAGAAGGTGATAGTACACCTTGGCCACTGAAGCTGGTCACAGCTAAGCATTTATTGTGAGATAACGCATCATTATTAATAGTCATGGCCAGTGAGATATACTGAGAACTACCTAATGGTTAGTAATGCTTGCAGATGGAAATCAGGTCAGTTGGTATATTGTTATAGTTACTGTATTTAGCACTCTTCTGTACATGCATGTTTTTTGTGTTATTTTTTATCCTCCTCCACCTTGTTTATTTTTCTTGACCAGCCCTTTTGCTTTTTTGTTGTAGGAACACACTGTATGTTTGAAACTGGTTTGGATGATATAGTCCAGATTTGTATGTGTCTGCTTAATTAAACAGATGTTAAGTTAATGCTATGCTCATTACTGGTTACTTCGATTAAATAGAGTAATTTCTGATGATCCTTTTTTTCATCAGATTCCGGTTGCAGTGGTGTAGTGACCAGATGTGACCCTGATAGGTGCTATGCATCATGATTATTCTAGACTATGATATTACCCCCTTTAGGTATCACCTTTTTCCCCAAAAGCCCCTTGCCCTTCCGGGATCCACCCACACCACACCCATGATATTAATGTACAGTCTTGTACATTTCTGAGTGTGCTCTGTGTATGAAATAAAGGGTTGTTATACCATTATCAATATGTCAGTGTGTTTTCAATGGTTGGGGTTATAGGACATCCACATATATCCCATTTGTGTCACATTCCTATATCTGTAAACTAATGATCCCTAGTTACTATGCAATAGATGTATATATATAATAATAATAATACTAAACTAATAATATATTATATATATATATATATATATATACTAGCGACTTGCCCGTCAAAAATGAAAATTGTAAGGCTGGGAATGCTGTTTGCAACACAATGTGAGTCTCTGACACTCTTAACCTTTTTGTTATCTAACAAGACGTACAACAATTATAATAAATGTGTGTATATGTTTGCCATGCAACTTGTATTTCAACAACTGGTAAACCATAATTTTATAACAATATTAACCTTTTTTATTGTCATGTATGCAGGAATAATATAACAATGGATAAAGTTTGTATGAATCAGAATTGTAAACCATGACATTTTGTAACATGCAACTTATATTTGAAATACTCGTGAACCAACTTTTTTAATAATACAAAAAAATTCAGTTCTGAGCTATGAAGGAGTAATATAACAATATGTCAACTATGCATAAATGAGTATTGTAAACCATTACATAATGATTTGTAACATGCAACAGTAAAAAAAACACTGAAACTTAGCCAATTGTACCAAAGGGGGAAAAAATAATTCCTTCCTGACCCCAGTAACTGGCGATTGGATTACTCCCATGGATCAATACTCTGTATTTAATTATACATTTCAATTTATGAACAAATGGTCATCCTCCTACTAGCATGAACCCTTAATTATATACAATGAAACAACTTTCCACACCTTTTAAAATACAATTTTAACATTACAAACAGTAACTTGATGTACTAACATTTAACGTGAAATTGTAAAAAAATAAATATGTTACTTTGTCTTTGTTTTTTCACTTTTTTTTGTTATTCTTGTAGTTATTGAAAATGGCACATAGAGTTTCCTATGTGAAATAGTGGTCCTCTAAAATGAGTCCGTCAGACATCTCAGTTCATCCACGGCGTATAAACCACTATGTGTTTTCCCCATTTTATTGAGTTTCCTATGTGAAATAGGGGTCCTCTAAAAAGAGTGACATCAAAGTTCGTCATCAAAATAAAACCACTGTTCTCTATGTTTGTTGGGGTTTTTTATTGTCAATTTGTCGTTGAGATAAAAGCACTTTTCTTTTTTATAATGTAAGTTAGAGGACCTCATAGTACAGTACACAATGTTTTTTGTAAAAATGCATCCATCCTCTAATAAATCACACTGACTTTGTTTTTTTTTCAATATAGACTTTAATGTCATCTGGATTTTTGCATCTTGAAAAAGCAACATAGAGTTGTCCATGTGCAAATACAGGTTCCTGTAAAAAAATATCCACAGTCCTTTTTTGGGATTCATATTTCTCAGTAGCATGATAATTGCCCCTTTTCTGATTGCAAAACATGTGGTGGCATTCCAGATGGTGTTAAAGAATTGATAAATTCTATACTAAAGTTAGATTCACTGTCTTTGTCATCAGCCAGAACTGAATCTGCACTGTAATATTTTTTTTGGGGTGCATTGATGAATTTAAAAATGTCGTTATTTAGATTCAAGGCATCAATATCTTTTTATGTTAGTATCACTTTGTTTGCAATGTGTGAGTAATCCTCGTTATTGATAGTATTTAGAAATATTGCCGATATGAGTGATTTGCTGCAAATCATTTGTGATCGAATTTCTGCTGTATCATCATGTAGATCATTTATTTTTGGATATTTTCTTTCTCTAATTTGAATTAGCCAATCATTGAATTCATTTTGGCCTTCAGATCTCATATTTAGTTCTAATTTCAGGTGTGTAAATATTCTCCAAAGTTTGATTGTCTTTATACATGTTTCAACTATGTCAGTCCTATTTCCATGTAGTACGATAGGTAATGTTTGCCTAAAATCTCCTCCTATCAACATCACCTTTCCACCAAATGGCAGATCATTATCCATCACTTCTTTTAATAATCTATGAATACATTCTAAGGCATGACACATCATCAACAATGTTGCCACATCTATGATAATTCATTTACCGTATGTACTCGAGTATAAGCCTACCCGAGTATAAGCCGAGACACCCATTTTACCACAAAATACTGGGTAAAATGAGTGACTCGAGTATAAGCTGAGAGTGGGAAATGTGCTGCCTCCTGTGTCCCTCTTGTGCCCTCTGTGTCCCCCTCTCTCTCCGTGTGTCTTCTCCCCTCTCCCTTCCCTGTGTCTCTTCTCCCCTCTCCCTTCCCTGTGTCTCTTCCAACCTCTCACTTCCCTGTGTCTCTTCCCCCTCCCTTATCACCCTCCTCAACCCCACTCCTCAACCTCCCTCCTCATCCTAAACCTCCCTCCTCATCCTCCCTCCTCAACCTCCCTCCTCATCCTCAACCTCCCTCCTCATCCTCAACTCCCTCCTCAACCTCCCTCCTCATCCTCAACCCCCTCCTCAACCTCCCTCCTCAACCCCCCATCATCAACCCCCCTCCTCAACCTCAACCCCCTTCCTCAACCCCTCATCCTCAACCTCCCTCCTCATCCTCAACCTCCCTCCTCAACCCCCCATCCTCAACCCCTTCCTCAACCTCCCTCCTCAACCCCCCCCCATCCTCAACCCCCTCCTCAAGCCCCATCCTCATCCTCCCTCCTCAACCCCCATCCTCATCCTCAACCCCCTCCTCAACCTCAACCCTCCTCAACCTCAACCCCCCCTCAACCTCAACCCCCCTCCTCAACGCCCCCATCCTCAACCCCCCATCCTCATCCTCTCTCCTCAACCACCGATCCTCAACCCCCCTCCTCAACCCCTCCTCCTCATCCACAACCTCGCTCCTCATCTTCAACCTTCCTCCTCAACCCCCTCCTCAACCTCCCTCCTCAACCCCCCATCGTCAACCCCCTCCTCAACCTTCCTCCTCCACCCCCCCATCCTCAACCCCCTCCTCAACCCCCCCATCCTCATCCTCAAACCCCATCCTCAACCTCCCTCCTCATCCTCAACCTCCCTCCTCATCCTCAACCTCCCTCCAACCCCCTTTCCTCAACCCCCCTCCTCAACCTTCCCCCTCAACACCCATCCTCAACCCCCTCCTCAAGCCCCCATCCTTATCCTCAAGCCCCCATCCTCATCCTCAACCCCCCCATCCTCAACCTCCCTCCTCATCCTCAACCTCCCTCCAACCCCCTATCCACAACCCCCCTCCTCAACCCCCTCCCCATCCTCAACCCCCCTCCTCAACCTTAACCCCCTTCCTCAACCCTTCATCCTCAACCTCCCTCCTCATCCTCAACCTCCCTCCTCAACCCCCCATCCTCAACCCCTTCCTCAACGTCCCTCCTCAACCCCCCCATCCTCAACCCCCTCCTCAAGCCCCATCCTCATCCTCCCTCCTCAACCCCCCATCCTCATCCTCAACCCTCTCCTCAACCTCAACCCTCCTCAACCTCAACCCCCCCTCAACCTCAACCCCCCTCTCCTCAATGCCCCCATCCTCAACCCCCCATCCTCATCCTCTCTCCTCAACCCCTCCTCCTCATCCACAACCTCGCTCCTCATCTTCAACCTCCCTCCTCAACCCCCTCCTCAACCTCCCTCCTCAACCCCCCATCGTCAACCCCCTCCTCAACCTTCCTCCTTCACCCCCCAAAACCTCAACCCCCTACTCAACCCCCCATCCTCATCCTCAAACCCCATTCTCAACCTCCCTCCTCATCCTCAACCTCCCTCCAACCCCCTATCATCAACCCCCCTCCTCAACCCCCTCCTCAACCTTCCTCCTCAACCCCCCATCCTCAACCCCCTACTCAACCCCCCATCCCCATCCTCAAACCCCCATCCTCAACCTCCCTCCTCATCCTCAACCTCCCTCCTCATCCTCAACCTCCCTCCAACCCCCTATCCTCAACCCCCTCCTCAACCCCTCCTCCTCATCCTCAACCTCCCTCCTCATCTTCAACCTCCCTCCTCATCCTCCCTCCTCATCCTCAACCCCCATCCTTATCCTCAAGCCCCCATCCTCATCCTCAACCCCCCCCATCCTCAACCTCCCTCCTCATCCTCAACCTCCCTCCTCATCCTCAACCTCCCTCCAACCCCCTATCCACAACCCCCCTCCTCAACCCCCTCCTCATCCTCAACCCCCTCCCCATCCTCAACCCCCCTCCTCAACCTCAACCCCCTTCCTCAACCCTTCATCCTCAACCTCCCTCCTCATCCTCAACCTCCCTCCTCAACCCCCCATCCTCAACCCCTTCCTCAACGTCCCTCCTCAACCCCCCCATCCTCAACCCCCTCCTCAAGCCCCATCCTCATCCTCCCTCCTCAACCCCCCATCCTCATCCTCAACCCTCTCCTCAACCTCAACCCCCCCTCAACCTCAACCCCCCTCTCCTCAATGCCCCCATCCTCAACCCCCCATCCTCATCCTCTCTCCTCAACCACCTATCCTCAACCCCCCTCCTCAACCCCTCCTCCTCATCCACAACCTCGCTCCTCATCTTCAACCTCCCTCCTCAACCCCCTCCTCAACCTCCCTCCTCAACCCCCCATCGTCAACCCCCTCCTCAACCTTCCTCCTTCACCCCCCAAAACCTCAACCCCCTACTCAACCCCCCATCCTCATCCTCAAACCCCATTCTCAACCTCCCTCCTCATCCTCAACCTCCCTCCTCATCCTCAACCTCCCTCCAACCCCCTTTCCTCAACCCCCCTCCTCCACCTCCCTCCTCAATCCCCCCATCCTCAACCCCCTCCTCAACCTTCCTCAACCCCCCCATCCTCAACCCCATCCTCAACCCCCCCATCCTCAGCCTCAACCCCCCATCCTCAACCTCCCTCCTCAACTTCAACCCCCCTCAACCCCCCTACCCAACCTCAACCCCCCTCAACCCCAACCCACCTCCTCAACCTCCCCCCTCAATCCCCCTCAACCCCAACCCCCTCCTCAACCCACCATCCTCAACCTCCCTCCTCATCCTCAACCTCCCTCCTCATCCTCCCTCCTCATCCTCAACCCCCCGTCCTCAACCCCCCATCCTCATCCTCAACCTCCCTCCTCATCTTCAACCTCCCTCCTCATCCTCCCTCCTCATCCTCAACCTCCCTCCAACCCCCTATCCTCAACCCCCCTTCTCAACCCCCTCCTCAACCTTTCTCCTCAACCCCCCCATCCTCAACCCCCCATCCTCATCCTCAACCCACCATCCTCAACCTCCCTCCTCATCCTCAACCTCCCTCCACATCCTCAACCTCCCTCCAACCCCCTATCATCAACCCCCCTCCTCAACCTTCCTCCTCAACCCCCCATCCTCAACCCCCTACTCAACCCCCCATCCCCATCCTCAAACCCCCATCCTCAACCTCCCTCCTCATCCTCAACCTCCCTCCTCATCCTCAACCTCCCTCCAACCCCCTATCCTCAACCCCCTCCTCAACCCCTCCTCCTCATCCTCAACCTCCCTCCTCATCTTCAACCTCCCTCCTCATCCTCCCTCCTCATCCTCAACCTCCCTCCTCAATCCCCCATCCTCAACCCCCCATCCTCAACCCCCCCATCCTCATCCTCAACCCCCATCCTCAACCTCTCTCCTCAACTTCAACCCCCCTCAACCCGCCTCCTCATCCTCAACCCCCCTTCCTCAACCTCCCTCCTCATCCTCAACTTCCCTCCTCATCCTCAACCTCCCTCCAACCCCCTATCCTCATCCCCCCTTCTCAACCCCCTCCTCAACCTTCCTCTTCAACCCCCCATCCTCAACCCCCCATCCCCATCCTCAACCCCTCATCCTCAACCTCCCTCCTCATCCTCAACCTCCCTCCTCATCCTCCCTCCTCATCTTCAACTTCCCTCCTCAACCCCCTCATCCTCAACCCCCTCCTCAACCCCCCCATCCTCAACCCCCCCTCAACCCCCCATCCTCATCCTCAACCCACCATCCTCAACCTCCCTCCTCATCCTCCCTCCACATCCTCAACCTCCCTCCAACCCCCTATCATCAACCCCCCTCCTCAACCTTCCTCCTCAACCCCCCATCCTCAACCCCCTACTCAACCCCCCATCCCCATCCTCAAACCCCCATCCTCAACCTCCCTCCTCATCCTCAACCTCCCTCCTCATCCTCAACCTCCCTCCAACCCCCTATCCTCAACCCCCCTCCTCAACCCCTCCTCCTCATCCTCAACCTCCCTCCTCATCTTCAACCTCCCTCCTCATCCTCCCTCCTCATCCTCAACCTCCCTCCTCAACCCCCTCCTCAACCCCCTCCTCAATCCCCCATCCTCAACCCCCTCCTCAACCTTCCTCAACCCCCCATCCTCAACCCCCTTATCCTCATCCTCAACCCCCCATCCTCAACCTCCCTCCTCAACTTCAACCCCCCTCCTCAACCTCAACCCCCCTCAACCCCAACCCACCTCCTCAACCTCCCCCCTCAATCCCCCTCAACCCCAACCCCCTCCTCAACCCACCATTCTCAACCCCCCTCCTCAACCCCTCCTCCTCAACCTCCCTCCTCATCCTCCCTTCTCATCCTTAACCTCCCTCCTCAACCCCCTCCTCAACCCCCCCATCCTCATCCTCAACTCCCCATCCTCAACCTCCCTCCTCATCCTCAACCTCCCTCCTTGTCCTCAATCTCCCTCCAACCCCCTATCCTCAACCCCCCTTCTCAACCCCTCCTCCTCATCCTCAACCTCCCTCCTCATCTTCAACCTCCCTCCTCATCCTCCCTCCTCATCCTCAACCTCCCTCCTCAACCTCAACCCCCATCCTCAACCTCAACCCCCCTCAACCCCAACCCACCTCCTCAACCTCCCCCCTCAATCCCCCTCAACCCCAACCCCCTCCTCAACCCACCATCCTCAACCCCCCTCCTCAAACCCTCCTCCTCAACCTCCCTCCTCATCCTCCCTCCTCATCCTCAACCTCCCTCCTCAACCCCCCCATCCTCAACCCCCTCCTCAACACCCCCATCCTCAACCCCCTCCTCAACCCCCATCCTCATCCTCAACCCCCCATCCTCAACCTCCCTCCTCAACCCCCCTCAACCCCCCTCCTCAACCTCAACCCCCCCTCAACCCCAACCCACCTCCTCAATCCCCCCCCTCAATCGCCAACCCCCCTCCTCAACCTAAACCCCCCTCAACCCCCCTCCTCCACCTAAACCTCCCTCAACCCCCCTCCTCCACCTAAACCAGCCTAAATACCTCCCCCCTCTCCCCTCGCTTACCTGCTTGTGCTCCGGCCTCCGCTCCTTGTCCCGGCGCCGGCGCTCATGTGACGTCACATGCGTGCCACATCATTAGCATATACTGGGTGCCGGCACCCGGTATATGCTAATGACTCGGCCGCATGTGACGTCACTCACATGCGCGCCGTCGCCGGGTCAAGGAGCGGAGGCCGGAGCACAAGCAGGTAAGTGAGGGGAGAGGGGGGAGGTATTTAGGGGGGTTTAGGTGGGGGAGGGAGGTTGAGGGGGGTTTAGGTTAAGGAGGGGGGAGGGAAAGAGACACAGGGTGTAGAGAGACACACGGGGGGCTTTAGACACACGGGGGGCTTTAGACACACGGGGGGCTTTAGACACACGGGGGGCTTTAGACACACGGGGGGCTTTAGACACACGGGGGGGCTATAGACACACTGGGGGTTAGAGACACACGGGGTGGTTAGAAAGACACGGGGGGGTTAGAAAGACACGGGAGGGGAGTGACTCGAGTGTAAGCCGAGGGGGCCCTTTTTTGCCTTAAAAAAAAGGCTGAAAAACTCGGCTTATACTCGAGTATATACAGTACTTTTTTTTTTTGCTTGTAAAGAATTCATTTGAATATCCGACACTGATGTTTCTAAAATGGGAACTGTATATTCGATAAAGAGCTAGAGAAAACAAAAATAATAACATTTTATTTATATTCTGAGGAGACAGCGTCGATTAAAAACTCTTTAAAAACCAAGGGAATAGGAAATAATTCCTTAAAAACATTTCCGGGTATCGCATTTATATCACTTGTTTATAATCTAATGACTTTCAATTCATTGACGCAACCCTGACGCACGTTTCATCACATGGGCGTGACTTTTTCAAAGGGAAGGCCCTTCCCTTAGAAAAAGTCACGCCCACGTGACGAAACGTGCGTCACGGTTGCGTCTGGCGTCAGACGCTAATACTGTGAATAGGCAGCGCTTCCAGCGATGCTCCGTAATTTAGGAGGTTACAGTCACCTTTTTTGTGCCCTAAATCTAGTAAACGGGAGAGCTTTGTACCATATAGGAGGATCCTGCTAAGTGGCGAACACATTCAATGAATTGAAAATCATTCGATTATAAACAAGTGATATAAATGCGATACCCAGAAATGGGGGTTACAAGAAATGCCACAGACATAACAGAGGAATGGAAGTGGGGAGAATATAGCTAAAGACCTTTTTCCCTATAAAACTTCTATATTAGAATAACCTCCAATGTGAAAATATTATATGAACTGTACCAGATAGATAAACACAGTTTAAATAACTGACATAGGTACTTTAAGGGCACATTGACTATAAGACAACCCCAATTATGTTAGATATGTAAATAACCTAATTACAAGGTAAAGTGCATATCTGCAACAAATTTAAGGTGTCAGGACCCCAGGATGTAAATATAATATCTCTAATATTGATAAAGAGAGATATATGCTTGGAAGTCTGGAAGCTAAACCTAATATAAACTAAGCACGTACTAAGATAAGATAAGAGGAAATAAGATCATCTGAACTGATCCTTCAAAGATTAATAACTAACGTATCCTAAGTGCTAAAAAATAAGGGATTCAATATTAAATGTTTTTAAGGAATGATTTCCTATTCCCTTGGTTTTTAAAGAGTTTTTAATCTACGCTGTCTCCTATGAATATAAATACAATTTTATTATTTTTGTTTTCTCTAGCTCTTTATTGAATATATGTGAAATAGGTGTTATGCACCAAGAGAAAGAAGCTTTATTTACCAGTGCTAATATATCTAAAATGGGAACTGGCCATTTAAATCCACTATGCACAGTTCTGCCACCTTCTAACAAAAGTGCGGCAATTCAAGTTGTTGCAAATGTCAGTGCTCTTTGGCCCTATGCTCGAATGTAACTCAGGAAAACAATTATACAGATATGTTTTTCCTGATCCACCACGGCCATCTAGATTGAAATAATGATCTTTGATCACTTCATCATCTGTTGCATTTGTGATGGCGTTAAATGCTTGTAATTGTAATGTATTTGAAGTTGCAATTTTTTCTTGTGTTTTTTGGTTTTGAAGCTCCGTGTCATACTCTTCAAAGTTTATTTCATCTGTAAGTCCTGGATCAGGCAAATTAAAACTTGCACAATTTAATTCATGACAACAAAATATTTCTAGAATTTCCATTAATGCTTTCAATAGTGCAATGGTTTCAGTGTAACGTTTCAAAAAGTCTTCACACATATTTAATTTAAATGTTTTCCACAAAGCAAATGCATCAGGCACATTGCAAAAGATGCAAATGAATGCAAATTGTTCTCTCATTTGCTTTGGCATTTGACATAGGGCTTCTTCTTCTAGACACCTCTACCATTCCGTATCATCTGCTATGATGTTTTAAAGTATTGCAGCTAATTGGAAAGTTTCATAAACTATGTCATTCACTGTGCATAAATGTTCATAACTTTGTGCACCGGGAACATGTAAAAGAAGTAATCTTAAATTGAAACGTTCAATGTCTCTTGGACTGACGGTATAAATTCTTGGGATCATTTTATTAATATCTTTTTTTCGTTATCGCCATTGGCCATTTACAAATACATAGTGATATGGAATCTCAATGTAAAAAAATTGTCTGGCCTAAGCGTTCTCACAATTTAATTAAAACCAAGCAGTAAATTGGTGCTCTATGTTCATTTTGTGCTAGAGCATTTCTTTCATACCCTGCAGTAAAGTAAACAAATTGACTTTGTGGCAAATGTACAGCTAACCAATACACAGCATGTGACCGATCATGCATCTCAAATTTGAGAAGAAGCCACATTGCTTCTGAAGCACTTACATAGCGAGCATCTAAATAACATGAAAGTTCATCATGCAAAATTGGATTGTCTTGTTAATTGTCTGCACCTTGCACAACAACAGTTGCTGCATCATTTCCTTTGTATATATATTTATAAACATATTTTATGGATTTGATAGAAGTGCAAGCTTCCACATTTATGTGTGCATTGTATTTCATCAGCAAATGTGGATTGTATGGAACTACATATCTATTATCAACCTTTTGGCCATGAATAATAGCATTTTGTCCTTCTCTTCTTTTATACAAAGGGTATCCATCACAATTAGCATAAGTTTGCATTTGAAATTGTTTTGGAAACTCTCTTGTGCATTTTGTATTTTCCATACATGGTGAATTTGGATTTATATCTTTACGTGGACCATGAATCATTCGGTGTGTAACAATGTCATAAAGTTTGGAATATTTTTCTGAATGTACCAGTTCAGCACTAATCACTGAATCCACTCTCTCTCTCTGCAGTATTCAATGTATCTTTATCTTTATCAATTTTCCCAAATAACTGTGCTTTACTTATATAATGTATTAATGAATTTAGTTTTATTTTGAATACTCTAGCCACTACATCTGGTCGATCTGAAGTATTTTGGCCATGTTTAAAAATGTCCTTGATCTCTGGCCATTGTGGACTACATGTTTGCAGAGTGCACTAATTGTGCCCAGGTGAGAGGGGTGTGGCTTGACTGTTAAACTAGTATAAAAGGTTTTTGAGCTGTTTTGGGGCTGTTTGCAAGTGGATTTACCTTACATGTAAAGGCTGATAAATTGCAGATTGCACTAATTGTGCCCAGGTGAGAGGGGTGTGGCTTGAATGTTCAACTAATATAAAAGGTTTGTGAGCTGTTTTGGGGCTGTTCGCAAGTGGATTTTCCTTGCAAGTAAAGGCTGATAAATTGCAGAGTGCATTAATTGCGTCTAGGTGAGAAGGCAGAAGTTAATATAAACAGGAGAAGGGGGGACTTGTGAGCTTGCGAACATTTTCAGTATCAAGTTGAATTCTGTAGGAGTTTAAATAAAAGGAGGGACTTAAAAGAAAAGGGAGGGCAGATTTATAGTGCAAAGGAGGAAAACTTTATACAAATATATTATTTTATTTTCTTTATTTTCCCACTGAAATTTTGTAGACAATAATAATTATTATGAGTCAGTCCAGTGGCAACCTCATTCAGTGTACATCCTGTCATATGTATACAATACTGGAACAGATGATGCAGGGTCCAGCTCAAATTGGAGATCTGGAGAGAAGAATTGCAGCACTTAGTGATATTGCTCCACTGGAAAGTGGGTTGGTGCTCACTGAGCACAGTTTAGCTGGACCTAGCATGGAGGGTGGAGCTGGGGCTAGTGAGGATGTCCAGGGAGGTAGCTGGGTTACAGTTAGAAGGGGAATCTGGGAGAACAGGAGGAGGCAGGCCAGTTCTGAGTTGGCAAACACCAACAGATTTGTCAGATTGAGTGAAAATGTTGGGGATGTCCATTCGGGAATGGCAATGCCAGATAGAGCTGTTCCCTCTAACAGCAGGGAGAACAGCTCTACTGAAGGAGAGGGAGGGCAGAATAGGCAGAGCAACAGACAGGTTTTGGTTGTAGGGGACTCTATTATTAGGAAGGTGGACAGGGTGATTTGTCACCCAGATCCCAACAATCAAACAGTTTGCTGTCTCCAGGGTGCTCGGGTTCATCATGTTGTGGATCAGGTAGACAAATTATTGGGAGGGGCTGGAAATGAACCGGCGGTCATGGTACAAATTGGTACCAATGGCAAAGTTAGTGGAAGATGTAGTATCCTAAAGAATGATTTTAGAGAACTGGGTAATAAGCTGAAGGCAAGGACCTCCAAGGTAGTATTTTCTGAGATACTACCAGTGCCATGTGCTAGCCAAGGGAGGCAGAAGGAGCTTAGGGAGGTAAATGTGTGGTTAAACATGTGGTGCACTAAGGAGGGGTTTGGGTTTTTAGAGTACTGGGCTAACTTCTCACTTTGGTACAATCTCTACAGTAGGAATGGATTGCACCTTAATGATGAGGAAGTTTCTGTGCTATGGGATAGGATGGTAGAAAGGCTGGAGAAGTTCTTAAACTAGTAGGTGGGGGGAGAGACTAGATATAAGTAATGGGGTAGAAAGTGTAGAGGGTATAAGGGATGAATTAACAACTCATAGGGGAGGAGATGGGGGAAGGGTAGTATAGTAAATAGGGAGGTAGTACTAAGTAACTCAAGTGCAGTGGCAGGCACTTCAGAACAACAGACTCATAACATAAGATATATGCTTGCTAATGCCAGAAGCTTGCCAGGAAAAATGGGAGAGTTAGAATTATTAGCAATTAATGAGAAATGGGATTTAATAGGCATTGCCGAAACATGGTGGGATGAATCTCATGACTGGACTGTTAATCTGGTTGGTTATAACCTATTTAGGAAAGACAGAGGCAATGGTAAATGAGGAGGAGGGATTTGTTTGTATGTTAAGCCTCAATTTAAGCCTATAGTCAGAGAAGATATTTATGGTGGACCTAGTGATAAAGTTGAATGTTTGTGGGTAGAGTTAAATAGTGGAGCAGCAAATTCTAAAAGAATATTAATAGGAGTAGGCTATAAACCCCCAAATATAGCTGAAAGTGAGGAAATACAATTATTGTTACAGATTGGAAATGCAGCTAAGCATGGGCAAGTTCTAATAATGGGAGATTTTAATTACCCTGAAATAAACTGGATAAATGAGACCAGCAGTTCATCTAAGGGGAGCAGGTTCTTGACTACACTCAGGGATCATTATCTGGCCCAGGTTATACAACAGCCTACAAGAAAGTTAGCTATCTTAGATTTAGTCATCACAAGTAATATTGATATAGTATCAAATGTTGGAATAGGGCGACCTTTGGGAAACCGTGATCACAACACAGTCTCATTTGAGATTGAATAAAAAAAACAAGATTTTAAGGGGCCCACAAAAACTGTAAATTTTAAAAGGGCAGATTTTAATGGTCTAAGGGCAGCAATACAAAGTATAGACTGGGACAGAGAACTTATAGTTAAAAACGCTGAACATAAATGAACAACATTTAAATCCTTACTAAATATACATACACATCGGCATATACTGTGTGGAAATAAAAGTAAAAAGAGTAAATCCCATCCAATGTGGCGTAACAATGATTTAAAGTTCAAGATACAGAGTAAAAAACAGGCATTTAAATTATACAAACAAGAGGGGACATAGACTGCTTTACTGGAATACAAGGAAATCAACAAGGCTTGCAAAAGCGCTATTAGACTGGCTAAAATAGAAAATGAAAAATGAATTGCAAAAGACAGTAAGACTAACGCTAAAATATTTTTTAAGTATATTAATGGGAAGAAGGCGAGGAAGGAAGCTATAGGAACATTAGAATGTGAAACAGACCATCTGAAAATTAGTGACCAGGAAAAGGCAGATGAGCTAAATAGGTTATTTTCTTCGGTATACACAAGGGAGGTACCAGTAGTTGGGACACTACAACATAATGGGGCTACACTACCTTTGCCAAAATATTGGTTAACACAGGAAGTAATCCAAAAGGCGTTGGAAAAAATAAATTTTAATAAAGCCCCAGGTCCTGATGGAATACATCCAAGGGTACTGAGGGAACTGGGTTCTGTAATAGCCAAACCATTATATTTATTTTTTCAAGATTGACTCAACACAGGATCTCTACCAGATGACTGGAGAAAAGCTGATGTGATACCTATATTTAAAAATGGAGCAAGAGCAAATCTGGGGAATTATAGACCAGTGAGCCTCACTTCTGTAGTGGGGAAGCTTTTAGAAGGTTTAATAAGGGATAATATACAAGAATATATCTTTTTGAACAGGATTATAAGTAGGAGTCAACATGGATTTATGAGGGATAGGTTATGTCAAACAAATCTAATTAGTTTCTATGAGGAGGTTAGTAGGAACCTGGATCAAGGCAAGGATTTTGATACAGTGCCACATGGGAGACTATTGTGCAAACTAAGAGATACAGGAATTGCAGTAAATATCTGCTCATGGATTGAGAGCTGGCTAAAAGACAGGAAGCAAAGGGTTGTTGTAAATGGAACATACTTCGATTGGACTAATGTGGTAAGTGGGGTTCCTCAGGCTTCAGTATTAGCTCCTCTCCTTTTTAACATATTTATTAATGACTTAGAGGTAGGATTGGAGTGTGGTGTCTCCATTTTCGCTGATGGCACAAAGTTGTGCAAGGTAATTAAATCAGATAATGATGTGCTTTCCCTCCAAAAAGATTTACATAAAATTGAGGAATAGGCATCTAAATGACAGATGAGATTTAATACGAATAAATGTAAAGTTATGCATCTGGGAAGGAAAAATAGCCATGCGAAATATATTCTTAATGGAGCAAATCTAGGTGTATCAGATATTGATAGGGATTTGTGGACAACCACCTAGGTAACAGTGCTCAAAGCGAAGCAGCAGCTGCAAAGGCAAATAAAATATTACCATGTATTAAGAAGGGCAAGGGAAGCAAATATAATTCTGCCACTATACAAATCTCTAGTACGCCCTTAATTGGCATATGAAGTACAATTTCGGGCACCACTTTATAAAAAGGACATTTTAGAGCTGGAAAAGGTACAGCGCAGGGCAACAAAACTAAGAAGGGGAATAGAGGGGCTAAGTTATGAAGAAATGCTAAACAAATTAAACGTATTTACTCTAGAAAAAAGGCGTCTAAGAGGAGATATGATTACCTTATATAAATACATCCAGGGTCAGTATAAAGATTTGTCAAGGGAGCTTTTTATGCCAAGAGGTTTTCAACTGACAAGAGGACATCCTTTGAGGTTAGAAGTAAAAAGATTACACCTTAAAGAAAGAAAAGGGTTCTTCACAGTAAGGGTGGTTAATCTGTGGAATTCTCTACCAGAGGAGGCGGTGACAGCGGATTCGATAAATACCTTTAAAAGGGGACTGGATTTATTTCTAATTAAAAAGGGAATTCAGGGTTATCATGGTTAATTAGAGGGACAGTATCCATGGAGAAATCCGCCAGTACCTGGGGTAAGGAATTAATTCATTTTTTTTATTTTTTATTTCCCTTTGAGACGATTGGCTAAGTCTTGCTTGTTTTTTTTTTTCTGTTTGCCTTCCTCTGGATTAATTAATAATTAAAAAAAAAAAAAAAAAATTTGATTAATAATTAATTAACAATGAATTAATTAATAGTTAATCCACAAATTGCAGATCAGAAATCTTAAAAGGTTGAACTTGATGGACTGAAAGTCTTTTTTCAACCTTAAATAATATGTAACTATGTAACTATGTAATTGTAATGAATAATTCTGGTTTTCCAAATTTAGTCACAATAGCCATGGCAACATTTTCAACCTCTGCTAATTTTTTGTATGCTTAACTAAATGTGGTGGTGGTCCTAATTTTATCCAGCTATTCAAATACTATGTGTAAACATTGTTTATTTTCCGGAAGCGTCAGCCGTTGTTCAACAGTTTCCATTGTATCTAGAACATAACTGTGCAAATTTCCTTTGCTCTCCTGCTTGTGGTTGTAAATGTGAAATCCGGTGTTAAGTGCTGTAAATTGGTCCTTGTACTCTAAAACAGTACGGGCCATGTCCTGGCACATTTTCTGCTAATGTAGCACCCATTGAAGCAAATGAAATTTCACTGTTATAGGACCTGATGTTTTTTTTTTTTAATTGCTATAATTTTGAAATGTTGGATCACTCATTATACTTTTTAAATATTCTGGAAATGTGTGTCTTTCTGGAAGTCTTACCTTTCCTTTCTGAGAGCAACTAATAAACTGTCCATCAGTTGTTCTTTCCTTAAGAAAATGATAGGCTAACAAACCACATTGAGTAATCCACAATAATGGTAGTCTAGTGGTAGTGCTGTAAATAAGGGACTATGCTTAGCTTCCTCAACACAGATATCAGTCGTACTTTGTATAACAGTATTGGAGTCATGTATATCAACATTGGTGTCATTAGTCAATATTTGGTCATTAGACAATGTGTCACAGACATGATGATTTTTACTTTTTCTTTTCTTCCTAGCTCCGTCACACTCAGTTTGGCCTTTTTGAGTAATTTTTCTTTTTATTGGCAAGTCTCTATCAGTCTTCTTCTCTTAATCTTTGTGAAGTCTCAGGGGACTGTGCATCTCTCCATCTTTGCTCCGTTCCCTTGCCATTCTTCTTTTGCATTCTTTCTTGTCTTCTGCGTTGTCCACCATTGTAATCTGTAATTGTAAATACAGATGTTTTAGTTTGAATTGTAATTTTTTCTTATATATGAAACAATGACAATCATAACATTAGTAAGATTTCTTTGTTACTTACCTGAAGTCTTAATGGAAGAAGTTATTTTCCACTTTCTGCTGGTCTTGTAGTTGTAGCCATTTATTTCTTCTGATCTGTAAGATATAATGTGTTTGTTTAATGTACATATTGTTTTTAACTGTCATTAATGCAAAACCTAAAGAGCAGTAATGAAACAGTAAAAGTACCTGAAATTAATTTGTAAATTTTGAATTAAATTAATCAATCAATCAATGTCTTATTTTCAATTGTCATACATGAAAACCTATAGAGCTATGCATATATATATTGAGAAATAAGGTCAGTGTCAAATAAGTAATTTTGTTTTTATAATTAATTAATAAGTAATAAATACATTAATATACGTTAATTGATTAATCAATAACTGTCATGAATGCAAAACATAAAGAGCTCTTCATGTTTTTATAAAGAAGGGCATCATTGCAATGCAAATTTCATATCCAAACACAAAGAGCTATGAGCAAACTATAGATTGTCCTGAAAAGGATTTGTAATGTTTTGATTCAATTAATTAATTAAGTTATGATGTTTAATTGACATACATTGAAACGTAAATCGCTAAGCATCTGTGTATTCATAAATAAGGTAAAAAATGTTTAATTATTCATTAATAATTACTTAATAAATTATTATACATTAATTAATTATTCAATAACTGTCATCAATGCAAAACAAAAAGACGTAATCCTGTTTTCCTAAAGAAGGCCATAATTAAATAATATACCTGTAATGTTGATGTTATTGCAGATGAATTGCCGCAGAGCTCACACTCTGTGTTCAGGCAGTTGCAGAGATGAGCAAACTGTAAAATGACATGAAAAGCATTTTTGTGTTCAATTAATTCATTAATCATTTAACGTACCATAATTAATTGGCATACATGTAAAACATAAAGGCCTAAGCATCAATACATTCCTAAACAAATGCAGTATAAAATATTCAATGTAGCAGGTGTCAGAGCCTAAGAAATTGGTTTAAATATTTAACTGGTTGTCAGGCAATGAGCAGTAATATAGATACAGAGATTATTATTTAATTAATGTGGCACAGTCCTCCCCAAGGGAGGTCTCAGATGATAATAAACTGATTTAAATATTTAACTACTTTGAGGGTCCTATCCCTGTCAGGCAATGAGCAGTAATAAAGATATATAAGTGTAGTGTAAAATGTAAAAAATTTTGTGCAGTGTAAAATATGTAAATATGTTTTTGTAATTATTAATAACTAATAATTAATAAATCAACGTACGTTAATGAACAGTAATCCAGATATATAATTGCAGTGTAAAATATAAAAAAAAATAGTGCATTGTAAAATATAATTATTTTTTTTAAATGATTACTGATTGATAAATTAATGTACATTAATAAATAATTAATCAAAGAATAAATATATTAGAAAGCTAAGCTAAGCATTTATGTCTTCATAAAGAAAGGGCAGTGTAAAATATTTAGAATAATTTTAATTTAATAATAATACATTTTATTAATAATAAAACTTTTTTTTTACTAATATTACATTTATTAATACATTTATATACTTTACCTATTTGTAATTAATATCCAGCAATCAATATCCTGAAGAGATAACAATCTCTCTGGATTTTCCGACAGCAGAAAATGTCCAGTTCATCACCTGAGAAGAAAGTGTCAGCAATGTGCCAAGTGTGCAGTATATATTGTATAAAATATATAAGTATAAAAAATTTCCGGCCGACATTTTTAAAATCACTTAGCCGATGTTCGAGTGCCGAAACGCGGCAAATTCGACTTAAATTTGCTTGCAACCTCACTCCCGCTCCTGGCTCTCCCCCTGTGCTGTGTGTGAGTGTGTTTTAATTTATATGTTATTATTTTTCGTTTTTTTCAATGTCCTCGGTTCGGCCGTTAAAATCGTATTTTTCCAAGGTCGGATTATTTTTTGCCCCCGAGGTTCCGAGATCCTGCGTTCCTCAACTGCTTGCAGCCTAAGTCCCACGTACTTAAATGCCTCAGCTGCTCGACTTGCTTTGCAAGGCTCGCAGGAGTGCCCTCGCCCCTCATTTCAGCCTAAGGCCCGCATGCTTCAGTGCCTCAACTGCCCGCCACGCAGGGCAATGAGCGCCTTCGCCTCCGAGCTCAGAAGGCTTCCATGCCTCAACTGTTCGCCTCACAAGCGTGACGACAAATTGCAGCTTGACAAGTATAATATGTGATATATATATATATATATATATATATAAATATATATATTTATATATATATATATATATATAATATATAATAATATTGGATTAATACACATGACAGTTACAATTTGTGATACTATGGAGTTTCAACATTCCCCTGAAGGGCTGATAACAATATGACAGGTGATCATGTGAATTGATTGATTTTTAATTAATGAAATTGTAAAACTGTTACTCATATCTATGCTTTATCATTCAGCGGAGATTATCCCTGATGGAGGTGAGTTGGCTGTTGCTCCACGGGCCTCTGCACAACCTCCATGTGTGTTTGCGACCCTTCCTGATGGGTTAGAGTAGATTAGTGTGGTGTATGTTCCCCTGGTCCCCTTCTGGATCGCTACCTTGTGGTGGTGAAGGGGCTTCTGTACTTCAATGAAGCTAGGTGGGCAGGTTATAGCAGAGAGGTTATGCTCCCCTGGTACTTGGTATATGATGTGGCAGTGTAATTTGGACAATATTTGTTTTCCCTATGTAGATCCGATGAGTGAGATGTATATAAGATTATCTTTGTATTTTTAGGATACACATCAATGCTTCTGTGAGTGAGAAAGGTATAATATGGCAGGCAGTTTCATGTTTTTGTGTGGACATTTAAGCAGGTAGTGTCACTTTAATTGCTTTCAGCATCTTGCAGCATGATTTTTCATATATTTTTTTAAGGCCTATTTTTTCCTTGGGAATGATTGTGCAATGAATTCTAATGCCATTCATTGCTTCCCCCATATTTTAAAGTCCATTGTTGTGTTTTAACTAGTCTGTAGACCCTATGCGGGTCCTATTTGGAACCCTTAATATTTTTGGCTACGTTTGCCGTTTGAGGGTTTGAAAAGAATTGTGTCTTTGGGGAATTGTAGCAATTGAATAGAGATTTGCAGTTTTAGCAATTGTAACATTTGCAGGCTTGAAAGATGAAAGGCTTAGATGGGTCGGAGTTACGATTTTGGCAACCACAGGGATTTTCAGCCTGTAACCCGCAAATCGTTTGCAGCTCCAGAAATAGAGTTATGTCTTCTTGGTTCATCAGTACTGTTTCTAGCCTTTCTAACTCTCTTAATCTTCTACAGTTCATTATGCTAGCAGCTAAAAGTCAATAACTAAAAAACGGAAGTCTGAAACTTTAAACATATCAGCTGTTAAAAATAAATTAAATTACATATTTATCACAAATATAGTTGTCAGCAATTCGGGTTGTTGCTAACGCTTGGGTGCTCGCTTGAGGGCCGCAGTTGCTGGCAAGGAGCGCCGAAGGAGCTCCATGCGCTGGTGGAGATGAGCGCCATAGGCGCTCATCCCTACGACTCCCTGCGACTTTCGGCCCGCAAATGCAGACCCTCGCAAAGCGAGGGGCCGCATTTGCAGAGGTGAAGGCTCCCATATTGGCTGCAATGAGCCACAGGCTCATTGCAGGCCGCAAATGCGGCCCCTCACAAAGAGGGGGGCCTCATTTGCGGAGGTGGAGGCTCTATGGCTCCTCACAACCCCTTACAAATAAACACACACAAGCAGGAGTTTGAAAAAAAAAAAACACGCAATGACTAACTACGGACTTACACAAAAAAATCAGAGCCGCCGGACTTAGAACATTAAAAAATTGCGGACGTGCACAAAAACAATTACGACCCGCGGGACTTAGAAAAAATCCATTACGAAATACAACTTTGATGGACAACCCGCGGACAGCGGCAATCATTAAAAAACACAAAAATACACACAAAAATAAAATAAAAAGCTTACCCACAGCAAGGGGGGACACCTTAAACCTCAATTTTACTCAAATTTATCAAGTTTAAACACTCAAAAATCCCCTAAGCCAGAGAAAAAATGGCAGACGAAAAAAAAGGCAAACGAGGCTACACGACCCCTAAAGCCGCTAAATATCACAAAACAAATACGGCTTTTACAAAAACCCGTATGACTTACAACATACACTATTAGCAAGGACGCTATATCATACAAACCAGCCTACCACATACACATTCGCCGCAATTTTACAAAACTAACTTACAGAATGCGGAACTACCCAGTTAAACAAACGGCTTCCCCTCGCACACGCAGCCTATTTACACACAAAGCTGACACTTACTCAGCTCACCAACACTGCAAACCTACATTATATGCTGCAGGAGGCAGAGGGAAACAAAGTGTTTCATGAACGGATGCAGGGGATTGTGATTCGGCTGTTGGTTTTGGCTTCAGTTCTTGGGACTATGGAGGTGCTCGAGAGGTAAAATCTATCTTTTATAGGTAGGTATGGAGCCGTGAGAGACGAGATAAACCTATAGAAAAGGAAAGAACCTTTTTTAAACATCTATTCTTTTATGTGATGCTTTTATACTACTATAGTTTCTTTTTACCCTATTTTCTTTCCTCTTTATTTTTTCTCTTTTCTACTTTTTTTTTATTACTCTTTTTATATACACTTTTTGTTACTTTATTACTCACCCTGGTTGAAGTTAATTTAAACACTGTTACTAAAAACACTTTAATATAAGTAAAAAAAAATGAAAGGTCAGTGAATGGAATAAAGAGAAGATAATTCTGGAGCACCAGTGAAGGAAAAAGCTTTAAACCAGGTCTCCAACCCCTCCTCCTTTTTTTCTTCTTCTCTCTTTTTACTCAAAGTAAATCAAACATAAAATAATGTATAATGAATGTTAATTTTGTATGTTATATCTTAGAAAATGTAAAAAACGATGTTAATAGATGTTCTTGATGATAATAATATCCCCAAGGAATTAAAATCTGTTGTTTACTTATATTGGGGAATTATGCTCTAGATGGCTAACATGTTATGTTAGTAATTGGTTTGTCTGAATACTAATTGGACCAGATCTACTGTGCATGTGTATGCTGTCATATGATATACCTTTGCCTAATAAAACAATTTGTTAAAAAAAAAAATAGGTGAAAAATGTATTTTGTAAGTGACATCTGATATGCAGCGTGTGCATTTTAAGTAAATATTTAAATTATGCTTTGTAAAGAATTCACTTTTTTGTGAAAGTAAATATTTAAATTATGCTTTGTAAAGAATTCACTTTTTTGTGAATGTAGTTCTGTATACTTAGTTAATTTAATTAATGAAATTGTAAAAATGTTACTGTTATCTATGCTTTATCATTCACAATGATAAGAAATTTTACATTGGAAATACAAAGGGGCCAATGGCCTAAAAATAACATTACTATGAAAATCTTTTAAATAGAGTAAAGTGCAAAACAGAAAAAGTGGCAGTTAGAAACATACTGACAATGGTCTTTCCAATGAATTGTACTGCAACACTTATGTCTCTAACTATTTCATGTTTAAAAATAAGCACTACAGACAGTAGATACTACAATTTGATTCAATATGGATATAAACCAAAGTAACATATTACTGTGTAAAGAACGGACATAGATTTCTGAAAGACTCTATACTGAATCACTAATAATAAAATACCTAAACTTTATTCAAAAACATTTTAAAATAAATAATCAGATTGCCAAAGGGAATTGTTTAAAACAAAATAAGATACTTGCTGTGTTTATAGTGAGAATTAAATTAGAGCAAACAAGATACAAAATACTCAATAGACTGCTGGGAATACTGTAAGTATTCTTCAACAGTAAGAAAACACTCTGCTTCAAAATTTCAGATAAAAATGTTTAATTGAATCATTCAAAACTGGGGAAATGAGAAAGTAGAGAAAAGTGATAAAACAAAGACTGTTCACTCTACATTATTTTTTGTGGAGTTCAGTTTTATGTGAGTACAATGTTCTCCCCAAGAGAAATGTGCTTATTGCCAATATTGACACCTATTCAGTCTTAATTGATATTCAATTGCAAGCCCACAGCTTACGTTATACAGGCCGAAAGTCTGAGGGCTTGAAATTTGCTACAATTACAAAGCGATTCAATTGAACAAGCCAGCAATTTATGGGGCGAAAGCCAAAACCGTAATCCATAAGTAAGTAGCATTTCAGAGCGTGATCATGATCAATTAAGCAAGGTTGTAACTACCGATTTAGAAACAGCCAATAGAAAATGAGACCGCCATTATTACGTCAGGAAAGCATGGAGGTTACACGTCAATCAATTAGCATTTATAGGTCCCATATGCGATCAGACTCGGCAATGTAGAAAATATTAAAAAATTATGGCAAAACTGTTTCAGTACATGTGGGTGGCCTGAAACTAATTGATTCGCGAGATTGATATAAAACAGAAATGAAACATAAAAAATAATAATTTTCTATTGCAGATTTGCGAGCTTGAGACTGTTGTGCAATCAATTCTAATGTCTTTCATCGCTTTCCCCATCTTTTACAGTGCAGTATTGTTTTTTTATTTCCATTTAATGTGCTATGAACAGGTGTTTAACCCCCTAGCGAGTCCTATATGGTACTCATAGGATTTTCTTTTACATTTGCCACTTACAGGTGAGAAAATATTTGCGGGCTTGAAGAATTGTAGCAATTGAATAGCGATTTGCGATTTTAGCGATTGTAACTTTTGCAGGCTTGAAAGATGAAAGGCTTAGATGGGTTGTAAATTACAATTTTGATAACCACAGGGATTTTCAGTCTGTAACCTGTAGATCATTTCCAGCTCGCTAAAAGACGCCAGTGGAATAGCAAATTAGTTTACGGGCTCCATTACAGGCTTCAGTAAACAACACTTGCTCGATTAAATAGGGGCCATAGTATTGTATAATTTGTCCAATCATCAAGCATGAACAGATTTACATACACTACGGGATAATTAATTACAGTCACAGATATACTTAAATCTCCCATATTTTATATTGGATAATATTTTAGTATGATAGACTTCTTGCAACTTTTTTTTTCTTCCCCGATATGATATATTGCTGTTTACAATATTTTAAAATTCCTTAGCGATGTTTCAATTTAACAGCCTTTATTAAATTAATGTTACTACTGTTGTTAAATGAGGACATAATGTTTTTAGATGCCTCAGTTTTATTTCCATGTAGCAAACACTTGTAGTCATGTCTTTATTACATTACAATTTCTATTGTTCCAAGATGAGGGAATACTGTTTTTAAATCCCTTTGTGTTGTTTTCATACCACACACTTTTATTACATTTATATTGATTATATTCCAGAGTGGGAGGACAATATTGGTTTCATCCTCTGCCTATCATTGTATCTAAGGCGTAAACTGGTGACAATGCAATTATTGGGCAACTTGGAAGACTATATTACACTTATAGCACTACAACACTCCTATTCATCTATATTCATTGTTTAGAGACCAGCAATGAGACCCTCTGATCTAATTGAACTTATAGCTCAATCATAGTGATTTAGGCAAGTTGACTGATAAGTATATTTGCAGCCGGAATGCTTTTTGAGACTATAATATAATGGCAAAGAAACATGCTTGGTTTATATATTGTGAACATCTGTTAGATTTGTGAAAAATATTGTAGTTGTTTGTTGTTGTCTGACAAAATCATGCTTGATTTTATAAATATACATGAGGTGGAGTGTTCCATGGTGACATATTTAGAGATTGAACATTATCTGAATTATCTCATGTATTGTGTTGTATATTATGTATTATATGTGAGGAACTTTTATTGGAACAATATAATGCCATAACATTCATACTTTTATGCCCATTCACTCAGAGGATAGGTTTTGCATATTTAATTAGAATTATGCATCATTGTAAACCTGTGATGTATATAATTGCATAGATTTTGACTTCTTTGTGTCTCGTGGGAATGTTTGTATTCAGTACTTTATTTGTTGGTGACATTAAATAAATAAAAGTAGAGAAACCAAGGAAACAAATTCTGTATATTAGGGTATGGAGCAAATGATTTAAATATTGCTTTGAAATTGTTATAGGTTAATTAAATAGTCCTTGGATATAATATTATTAACCAAGTGAAAAAAAATAGTAATAAAAAACAAATTGTGTGATTTTTACTTTGAAAGAAGTGTTAAAACTGACTGTTTTAAGGTTACCAATACAATTATTTTATTGCTGTAAATAAAAATAAAGTTCTCCAAACAATGTAAGTGAGTCTTTTTATATAGGATCTGATATTTATAGAAAAAAGATCTAAGTTTGCTACAATTTTGTAGCAGAGCATTCAATTTAAAGTCGATGCTGCTTTAGGCAACAATAGATTAAATGAAAACATGAAGTGATGTTTAGTTTTTTTTATAGACCCAATAATCACTCCAGTCTGAAAAAGCTATAGAAGATCTTACTGTGTTCATGATTAGGAGCACAAAGATCTATGTTTGTTGCCCTTTTGTAACACAGCAATCAATTTCAGTAGGCAATCAATACAAGTTACATAACAAGTTCACACTAGAAGTGTATTTAAAGAAAATATGTTACTATATACCAACAAAATAGTAACATGGGTGAGATATATTGATGATATCTTCTTTATCTATAACTTGACAATGAAAGAATTCAACAGATTTGTATGTAAAATTAGCAAGGATAATGACAAAAAGCCTCACAGAGTTCTGATGCTTAACATCATTACACTGATAATAATGAAAAAAAGATTTCAACGTTATTGATTCTTACATAAAATAATAACGCCGCTGAATAAAAATAGTTACTATAAAGATTGATGGTTTACTAATCCACTAATATACTGCTTAAACATTGATCCTTGTAACAATTGTTTACTATAGAGAGGAGAGAAGATGTGTACCCCAAGGGATCCTCCTTTCTGGAAGGCATATAGCCTTCCAGCTGGCTAATAAACCCTTGCATATACAGAACAGAATGTCTGGACCTGTTAAATGATTAGTGTATCTGCCAAAATTGCTCCAGCCAGTAATCAATCTAGCAACAATATTTTGTGGATGCTTAGTGAAAACACTCTTTAATGTTGCAAAATCTTACCAGTGATAGAATTACAAATTACCATTCTTACATTTTAAAACAAAATGAAAAAAACAGCCTTGATTGATATCCCAAGACAGTTATCATTATAGTTAGATCACTGCAAAACCAAACCAAAGCAAAACAATCTGTTTAGCCCAAATAAGGCTTGTGTTGGAAATAGAGACCAAGCTGGAAAATCTGACTAACAAGCCCTAATGCAAGCAATATTAATTTGATAGACCTTATATTCGTTTCGCCACACTAGCATTAACCAAGGTTTTTATACCAAATTTCCTGTGACGTCCATACCTAATTGTTAGTCTGGGCCTTAATACCTTAAACAGAGAAGCATTTAATCTGGGCCATAATACCTAAAATAGAAAAGCATTGCCCGCAGAGTTCCTCTTGAACTATATTCTAGTTCATTGATAAGGTGATCAGGATTGTGCATATGATTTTAGCATTGTATGCAGTTTTGAACATTGCACGCTTGTAGGGAGGGGTTATAGTACCTAAGAAGCATTGCCCATTTAAATGTAACTTTATGTGGTTTAAAAAATTGTGCAACTTTAGACCGTATACCATCCTCGTTACCCAGTAGGGCCATTATACCTAGAAAGCATTCAACTCATTCAACTATAATAAAGTGATTGCAACCGCACACATAAGGACCAGGCAAAAAGTTGCACACTCTTGCTTTTTGAGAGGGACAATAAAATGTCAATAAATGACATGAATAAAATGAATTGATGGCTAATAAAATGCTGTGTAATAATATATATTAGAAGTGGAATTATAAAATGAATAATATTCTAGAGTGCTATTATGCTAAGCACTACAAAATATCCCAATATAAAATTGTGTATTAAAGAAATATTTTTCAACCACAACAAATGAATTATACATACTGGCTGATACCAGATGAATAATTGTATACTGCCAAAGTTGCAGAAGTAACACTTATATATTACTAGTGACTTGCCTATCAAAAATGACGAGGCAATAAAATGTGAAGCCATGGCAATGCTGTTTGCCACACAATGTAAAGCTTTTGCTCCTCTGAGGACCTTTGGCGCTCATTGCAAGCCTCTCCTCTCGTGTACTTTTGTTCCTCTGAGCACCTTCAGCGCTCATTGCGAGCCCCGCGCTGAGTGCCTTTTTTATATATATTTTTTTAATAATAATTAATTACTTAATAAATTAATATACTTTATTTATTTTTAATGAATATATCCATATGCTGAAGAGCTAAACAGTTTGTTTAGTTAGGTAAAGCTCCATTTTAGATTTGTAATGTTATTAGTTTCAATTTAGAGTTGTAAAATGGCGACGATTGTCTATGTGTTACGCGACTCGCAAGCATTTTTACGTTTCTGGGTAAAAGTCGTTAGCGGCTGGCGGTGTTTTGCGCGATTCGGGGTCGTGTAACCTTGTTTTCTTTTTTTGGCCGCCATTTTTGTTTTTATCGCTTAGCCGATTTTCAAATGCCGAAACTCTGCAAATTTGACTTAAATGTGTGTGCAACCTCACTCCAGACGTCCTGGCTGTCCCCCAGTGCTGTGTGTGAATTTTATTTGTGTGCGTTTTTCGTATCTTCCGATTTGTGCGGTTCGGCCATTAACTTCGTATTTTTTCAACCTCGTAATTTTTTTTTCTATTTCCCGCATTCCTCAACTGCTTGCAGCCTAAGGCAATCCTGCATTTCCTAACTGCTTGGAGGCTAAGTCCTGCGTTTTTCAATGGCTCAACGGCTTGCCTCGCTTTGCGAGGCTCGCAAGAGCACCTTTAGTGCTCATTTCTGCCTAAGTCCCACGTGTTTCAATGACTCAACTGCTCGCCTCGCCTTTGGTTCTCATCGGCTAAGTGCTCCGAGCTCGAAAGACTTCTGTGCCTCAACGGCTCGCCTTGCAACGCGAGGCGCGCAGGAGTGATGATGAATCGCCGTTTTACAACTATTATATGGGATTTGTTAGGCATAGACTATTAAAAACAGTATGAAGTTTAACCCCTTGAGTGCTAAGCATGTTAAATACATGTGCTTTGTGACAAAGCAGACATAGTTACCATAATTTAATTTTAGCCAAGACTGCATTGCTTTCTTCTTCTGCTGACTCTCAGTCTAATTATCTTCCTCCTTCACCAGTGTCCCTTCAATTATCTGGATCTCAACACAGTGAACTCTTGCCTAAGGAGCAGTGACTTACAGAACAGGTATTTACTATAATTGTAACTATTTTTACTATATATATATATATATATATATATATACACACATATATATATATATATATATATATATATATATATATATATATATATATATATATAATGTGGTGCTACATAGCTAAAAACATTTTAGAATACGTAATAAAAATACAAATATATAAATTAAGTATCCCACATTTGGCTTAATAGTTGTAAGAGAGGTGAGGGTATGGGGGGGTGGTGTTATGAGCCTATTGCATCACAAAACCGAATTACTAAACTGATTTCATATTATTGGTAGTTCTGGGCCTTAATTTCAAATGGGTGGAGCTGTTGAGGAGATGCAACTGGCGAATGAGGTTACTCACAAATTGTCACTGAGGTTGTTCATGAGGCTATAATGGATACCAGCCTTTCTATGGGAATTCACAACACCTTTTGAGGCCAGTAAGGCTGGTGAGGCCAATTCTACACAGAGACATAGTATAGCCTCTTAGACTGTAATAATACAGTGATAAAAAAACATGTATACCGGACACAATTTTGATTAGGTTCTACTTCAGTGTATAGCAGTAAATCTTAAACCACTTTATTTGAAAAATAATCTCAGTATTAACACAGTTTAGATAAATGTTGCAGATTATAGATAAATGGACACAGACTATATTGTTGGATGCATTCATGTTGTAATCATTTACAAGTAAAAACTATTAGATCTAGCAGTAAAAAAGTTGTGAAGGTGAAATAAAACTACAACAAACTACAAAATTCAATAGATTGTTTTTATTTCAGAATGTTCCAAATCATGAATTCCAAACATATGATGACAACCGAGAAACATACATATTCAGAATGAATAGTAATAGTTTTGCATAATATAACAATAACAAAGTTATTGTTCACAACCTTTAAGATTGTATTTGGTAATTTAGGATATGTCATTCAAAAGTAAAATTGCCTCTTCTGAACAATTTGAACCAGTGGCAATTGCAACACATATTCATAACTGCAATTTTAATATTATATTATTTATACACGATTATGGATACAACTAATATAGGCATAATTTGGATTTTATGAAATTATCTATTTTTTTCAACATTGCTATGGAAAACAGTGGGCAGAAACACTGTGCTGTACTTATAAAACAACAACAAAATACAATGTAACAAGTAACATTTTATTAACTGCATATCACTTTACAGCAATACATAATATTTGCTGTAAATTACCCATGTCAGTTACACAAACTATCACATATATAGTTGTTGGGTCAAGGACGTTGGTCACATTGCGGTCTCAAGAGGTGAGTGGCTGACCGCTAGTCTCGCAAAGCGAGGTGAGCAGTTGACGCCTGCACTAAGAATGTTGCTCACGTTGCAGCCTTGCAAGGCTCTTTAAAATCATAGGTTGCATCAAGTGTAATGAGAGCCCAATTAGCTCATTTATTTAATGTTGTGTATTATCTTATTTTTTTATTTGTTTGTCAGGAAGCATATTGTGATCCTTTGGACTCAAAAAAAAAGTAATTTAGTGTTGGATAGTGCATTCACAGAACAGTTCAGTACAGTGCACGGTTAACAAGCAATATTGGTTGTTCAGTGTAAATAACTACTCCAACTCGCAGTACAAGGCTCTGTGGAACACTGTACCCACAAGAAGTTTGCCCTCATAGACCGCAGCTGATGAAGATGCTTGAATCACAGAGCCATTGTTCGCATATACTTGAGTCACAATAGGATTGTCTGAAAGAATATCCTGCACACGAACAACCTGTAAAAAAAAAAAATATAGAGATTATATAAACTGTATATATATATATATATATATATATATATATATATATATATATATATATATATATATATATATATATATATAAACAGTAAATAAATAGTACATCTGTGTTCACATTTGAATGTCTAAAACAAGTTAAAAATCTGCTTCCAGCCCAGAATTCTGAGAAAAAAATCAGTTATTACACTGCATTCTGGGAAGCTGAGCAGGGACATGCAAATGCCTCGCTCTTCAATCCATAAACCCTTTTAAACATGGCTTCCTTTAAGCTTATGCCTGCTGCATTACACAGCTTTTATGCACATCCAATGTTGGATTATACACAAGCTGGGAATCCTATCCACGTACAGCTGTTTCAAGCTTACTGGCCATCATCAGTGAGGAGCGGGATCTCAGCTTGTGCTGTGGACCTTATGAGTAGGTAGTTCACCACATAAACTGGTCTAGAGCATTCACGCTTTCACAGAAAACTATTAAATATCAAGCGTATAGAGAAGTCAATTTTAAAGTGGTGCAGAGGTGGTACTTTGTCCAAGTAAAAATAGCAGCAATCAATAATAACCCAAATCTGGGGCTATTTTGGAGGCTTTGTAGTCAGCAAGTGTCACAAAAACATATCTGATGGGACTTTGATCCTATCAAGAAACTCTTGATTTCGATCTTTGATTATATCTCTAAAATTTGTGGTAAAATTATTAAGCCTTCATGTGAAATGGCCATTCTCCATATCATGGATAAAAGGCTTAAAGTGAAAAGTGATTATACAGGTAGTTTCAGTAGTTAAATGGCTTATGGCCAAACGTTGGAAATCAGAACTTATTCCATCATTGAATGAAGTAATAATAATTCTTTAAAAAAACAGAGAATTAGAAAGAAATCTACATGGTATGGGTATTGTATTATCTAGGATTAATAGTTGGTCGATTTGGGATAAATACTTCCATCCGCTAACCCAACAGGCATAATCCTATTCAGTTCTTGTGTGAATATATTATACTTGGTATATGTATATTTGTGTACTGTACACTTCATTTTTTTTTTCTCTCACTCACGACTACCTCACTCTTCATATAGAAGCAGACGTGAAACGTGCATAGGGCGTAACTTGCGTGTGTGTCGCTTCTTGTGACGTCACACTCCATCCCCGAGTGCAGGGAGACGGACACCGAGTCCAGTAGCGCGTATTTACATTACATTTTTTCTGGTACTATCATTAGCTCCTATGTAAAGAGGGATTATTATTATGCTGGTTGTCCTCCAGCCTCTCTAGTTTTCTGTACAGATTTAATAGAATATATCTTTCTCCACCTTATGTATATGCAATATACACTGGTACGGAATATTAATTTAGGTATGGTTATGGGATTTTTTGGGATCCATTATTGAGATAATTATATTATGAGGTGTTTATAACCTCTCCCTGCATGTATGTGGGAATCTTTTATGTTTTTATACGTCGATGAATGTTTTGTTTTGTAATTTAAGAATAAAGGTTATATTGCATTGGTTCCTATCTATAGCCAAGTTAGGGACTATAGGTTTTTTTTTTGTATCTTTATATTTACTTTAGTGTTTATGACACAGTCATTTGTCACTTTGTCGAATACAGTAATACGTAATAAGATTGCACGTATTTATATTACTGGTATACTGCTGCTGTATATCTAAAGTTTGTGCTAAATTTAGCACATTATCAAGGACAATTAAATATTATATAAATGAGAGCTCCTGATTTCTATTAAGGCGACTACTTTGAAAGAACAAATGATTTTGAAAAGGAGATGAATATAATACTAACCTCTGATCCTGGAAGATTTTCCTTATTATAAAAAAACAAATTAAATCCATTTGGATGTCCTCCTGTCCAAACATCCCCTGTATTTTTGTCAACAAACAGATTGTCCAGAAGAGTTTCTACATCCACCACCTTGTGAAATGGAAGGACATTATGTCACATTATGATAATTCCATACGAAACATCACAAACATATAGTAAATTTACATAAACCCACCTAAATAGAAAGCCAAAGAGTCCACATGTAACTACAAAATAAAGAGTTTGTGGCATTTATTTCTGTGACTATAGATTAATCTCAAAGAATGTTTCTATTACTTATCTCCGCCATTTGAATAGGAGCTTTCCATCTATTTTATTTGGTCTGCTGTATATTAACATATGCCGAGTCCCAACACAGAAGACGCGATGGAGAGCAGCGCGATGAAGGTAAATGAGGGGAGGGGGGTAATCGAAGAGGGGGAAAGGGATGAGGAGGGAGGAGGAGGTTGAGGTGAAGGATGAAGGAGACGCTGGGGGTGATGCAAGGCTGGGGGGCCTCGTGATGAGCATCTCCGGCACTCATCGCAAGTTCTCCCCTGGCAGGAACCAGGTAGTGCCTCGGGCCTTGTGGTTACGGGCTGCAATTGCGGCCCTATGGGTTGCAAAAGAGCTGTCCTCGCAGTTACGGCCCGTACTTCCTGCCCCGCGGGATGTAGGGATGAACGCCTATTGTGCTCATCTCCACCAGCACAGTGAGCACCTTTGGCACTCATTACCTGTTGTACAGGGTCGTAGGGATGAGCGCCACCAGCGCAAGGAGCGCCGTTGGCTTTGCGAGGGCCGCAGTTGCTGCGGGCTCGATGCGCGAGCCTGCAATGTTAGCAACAACCCATATTCTGTTTTCTATTAGGGTAGCTATTTCTGCAGACCAACTGGATTTTATGGGAATATTAAGACCTGATGAAGCCTGTTTATCAGTAAGGGTCAAGTTTATCCTTGTCAAAATTATCAGTCAGTTTTAACCCTGTCTGATATCCCCAATTTAATAAAGATACCCCTGAGCCACATTTCAGTTTACTTGTATCAAATATTACTTGGGTTCTATGTAATAAAAAACTTATTTTAATACAAAATATCACATAGAAAGAGTATACAAAATCTCACCTTCACAGGAGTAAGAGACCAATCTATACGTTTTTCATAGACAGTTATTGTGTGGGCGAAAAAATCAGCAACATAGACATACCTTTTTAAAAAAAAGTCACAATTGTACGGTTTAAAAATACAATTTTACAATTTATAAATAAATATGTCTTCAAAAATATAATCTACTAGAAGATGCAAAACTACATGTCAACATCTGAAAATGACTAAAAAATCTTGACACCTATAACTATTTTGATAATAATTTGATCAAAGATTGAGTAAAAAGAAAAACTAAATATAAATATAAGATTTGTAATGTTTGAGAAACTGTAATTTACATCTTTTGTTCAGAATCTAAGCTTAGCGCTAAAATTATGGAAAACATAAGCTTCCATTAAATGAAGAGATCAAACCTCCTCTCCATCAAATGTGAAGTAATTAGCAAGTTTAATCAACAAGAATGTGATTTTGTATGCACTTGTCTAAAGAGATACCTGAAGCTATATTAATTATTATGGAATTTTTTTATGGGAGGGGAGATCCTTGCCTGATTTTTAATGGTAGTAATTGAAGGATACTTTATTCCCTATGGTGTGGTTCTGACATCTTTCTATTTAGCAGATACTAGAGAGAGACAGGGTGGCAGAGACATGTGCTGTTTAACACACCCACAAACTCAATAACCAGCAGCAGGGATGCCACCCACCCCCACCGCACCCTCTGGTACCTGGAGGCAAGGGAGAATCCCATCTAATGCTGCAAAATGTCTTTGTTGGCATGGGTGATGACAAAAAGTAATTATATTAAAAAAGATTAATAAACTGTTCTATGTGTAATAAATGCTGTGGTATTATTGTCACACTGCAGGTATGACACATATTATAGTCTCCAGACTGCAATATAAATAATAAATTAATCCGAGCAAATATATTGGAGTCTGATCATTTAGCTTATGCAAAAGTAGAAATACATAATTCCCAAATAGTTAATGGAAATTCAATAATTTGAAAATAAGGCTATATGTATTCCAAACTATTCCCTATTTTTATTCAGAAAGAAGCAATTAATCCATTATAATCCATCTAATAATAATAATATAATAATAATAATATATAATTAAATAATTAAAAAGATATATAGTACTTCTCATCTGGTGATTTGTTGATTCCATTTGCAAAATAAAATCCAGATGCCACTTGCTTTACTTCACTGGGGCTGTAGAAAACCACGTTTCCCCAAGCTAAACCTAAGAGTATCTCCACATCTCTCATGATATGATTATTGAAATAGAGATCATTGGTGGCATAAAAGCTTTCAGGTCCAACAGCTATAATATCATTCACACTGAAAAAAGAAAGAAAAAAACATTAATCAGGATCTATATTTTACACAAGTGTGCTTGTTGACATGAGGAGAGAGGTCAATAGGCTTGATCCAGTAAGGTCTAACTCTATTTACTGTTTTATTCATGTAAAAAGTACACATTAAACACACACTAAAACATTTTCTGATGATTTCTAGTATGCTTGACACAAGGCATTGAATGTAGTATTCCTCTATTTCCTAGCTGTATTTAAATATGGTGACAATAATGTACATGTAGTGAAGCCATTACACCATCAACATAATTCTATTATTCATAGAATATTTAAACTATAGAGCAATTATTTAGATGATGTAAGGATCTCCGTGGCATGGGATTAATTTGTAGGTGCCATGGGGATGTGATCCCCAGGAATTCCCTTCACCACATGGGAGGAGAGAATCCCCGTGTGGGAGGGAGGAATCCCTGGTGTCCATCCATTTACTGCATTACAAATGGGGGAATCCTGGGGATCCCTAGGCTCATAGAGCCTTATATCCTACTCAATTAAGGAGTTATTGTGTTATTAGCTTTAGATCTGATGTTGATTCATTTTCGGAGGAATTTTTATGCCTCTGCGGGTGGGTCTGAATGTGGTTAAGTTTAAAATGGGAAAAATGGCTATAGCCACATAGAAAGCAATGTTGATCACTTGGAGGGAAATTTGAATGCTGCAGGTCAATTTAACTTGAAAAAAAGGCTCACTTTGATCAAGAACATACTTAGTTGCGTTGCAATGTGCACTTTAACTCTGAAAAAGAGATTTCGATAGGACCATAAATCTGTTCATGTTTTCCCTAGGAGTTTTTCAGATACCAAATATGAGCCACTTCTGCTTTGACTGATAAATGAAAGACTTTACTGACAAAAACAAAATAGTCAGGGAAAACGTATTATTTGAAAATCCTGGAATAAACAAACAAACAGTGTAGTCAAAGCAAGGTTATGATCAGAACACATAATACATGACAGTATATAATTAATGTAATTACAGGCAGTCCCCAGGTTAAGGACAAGATATGTTCCTAAGAGGGTCTTTAAATTGGATTTTATGCAACTCGGATGCCTGATGATGAATAATAATAATAATAATAATAATAAAGTGTAATACTGTAGTAATAATAATAAGAATACCCCTTCAAACGAAGAGAACATAAAAATAAACTCAAAAAGCCTTGGGACCTTGTTCTTAAGTATAGGTAGTCTGTAACTTGGGGACCACCTCTACTCATTAAGAACCAATCCAGTCATATAAGCCATTATATAATTCAAGTCGTTAGTCTTTACCTACTTGTGAAAATATCCTTAATCGGCATAAAGAAATGTAAACTTTCATTCGAGAGTTAGTTGTCTTTTTTTTGTCCTTTTCCCCAACAAGTCACTAGCACTCAATGTAACAAATAATTTGTCCAATGTTGTCTGTTTCTGTCTTTTTTACAATTTTGGGACTAATATTGGATTATTATATGAATAAAGGAGCATTTTTTTGCCTAAAATATGTGACTGGTATTGAATTTGATGAATATAGTATTGGATGAATATAGAGGTTTGACTGTGCATACATCACCTCAGAATTGTTACATAGCTACTATTTACAACATTACACCACCTTTTCACATTAGAGCAACTAACACGGGTATCCATATAGGTTTATGGGACCTGCTCTCAGGCACGCTTAAGAACATACTCATGGATTAGGGTACAGTGTCCGAAACCATTCACATATAAGGCTATTCATTGTGAGATTGGTCCTGGCAACTGTGAAATGAGGAAGGAGAGAGACCCTGACCAGACACTATGGGCCCTATTCAATTGCTAAATTTGTAAATGTATACACACATAAAATCACTCTTAATATTGCTACATATTAGGCAAATGTTACTTATTGGCACTAACGAATTCTTAACTCAATAGAATGCGTATAAACATTTATTAAAAAAACTCCCAAAGCCAAATTTATGAGTTCAAGGCATTTGCAAGTAACTAATTGAATAAGGCTATAAATATGTTATGGTGGGTAGAAAGTTGTGTTCTGCCTACCATAACATTTGGGCACTCTAGAAACAGCCAAAATCTATCAACTTATGTGTCTCATAAATAATATAAAACTTAATAAAATGTCATTGATAGTTTAGATAGATAGATAGATAGATAGATAGATAGATAGATAGATAGATAGATAGATAGATTTTGTTGGCAAAAAAAACTAAAATACAATTTAGGTTGTAGCACAGAACTGGCCAAAAATTGAAAACATGCAGATTGGGAAGTGGACTCAACTGTGGAACTGAAATTCACAAATATTTAATTTTGTATAAGATTTTTTTTATGTGTAGGATGAATACAATACCTGGAAAGCAGTTCATGCTTAATTGTTTTAAGGTGCATGAGAACACTTTCTTCTTCCATGAACTTAAATATTTCCACAGTGCTTTTAAAATGAGGATGGTTAACTACAAATAGGTATACACTGTCATCTGAAATAAAAAGTACAGGGATAAAGTTGCTGATGTCTACAAAAGCAAAACAATAACGGTGCTTAACACCTAATAAGCATAGATAGCACAAAATAATGATGAAGAAAACAGGCAGAAATAGAAAACACTATAAACCTACTTTAGGAAAATAACACAATCCATAAATCCATACTACATGGGAGAGAGGACCGAATGCAGCCACTACTTTACACCTGTCAACCAAATGGCACGAGAACTCCCCTCCAAGTGTGACTAGAGAACCAGGGGGGGGGGGGGGAGAGACAACAGGAAATCTGTACACACTGCCTGTTCTAAAACTGAAGGTGATGTCAGACAGCACATGCGGGAAAGCGGAGAGAGGAGAAAGGCTATATAAACAGAGATAAACACCATGATGTTAAAAAGAAAGAAACACAAACAAAATAACTGGCCTGAATAATCAGAACCACTGTGGGTACACTGCTTCACATAAAATAATGTAATCGCTAATTATTATATATTATATGGCAAATGCCCCAATCAATTGCAAAATATTGCTTTTAGAACAATAAAGTTAAGTAAGAATATAAAGGGTTTTTAAAATAGTAGGTGGAGGGAGGGAATAGATAGAAGTAATGGGGTAGAAAGTGTAGAGATGGTAAGGAATTAGTTAACTGTTCATATGGGACAGTGAGGATAACAACAGATAATTAATGACAAGTGACCCAATACAGCAGCAAGTACTTCAAACATGCAGAAACATTGCAAGTGTATGTAGTAAAGCTTTACTACATATACAGTATCTCACAAAAAATGAGTACACCCCTCACATTTTTGTAAATATTTTATTATATTGTTTCATGTGACAACACTGAAGAAATTACACTGTGCTACAATGTAAAGTAGTAAGTGTACAGCCTGTATAACAGTGTAAATTTGCTGTCCCCTCAAAATAACTCAACACACAGCCATTAATGTCTAAACCATTGGCAACAAAAGTGAGTACACCCCTAAGTGGAAATGTCTAAATTGGGCCCAATTAGCCATTTTCCCTCCCCGGTGTGATGTGACTCGTTAGTGTTACAAGGTCTCAGGTGTGAATGGGCAGCAGGTGTGTTAAATTTGGTGTTATCGCTCTCACACTCTCTCATACTGGTCACTGGAAGTTCAACATGGCACCCCGTGGCAAAGAACTCTCTGAGGATCTAAAACAAAGAATTGTTGCTCTACATAAAGATGGCCTAGGCTATAAGAAGATTGTCAAGACCCTGAAACTGAGCTGCAGCACGGTGGGCAAGACCATACAGCGGTTTCACAGGACAAGTTCAATTCAAAACAGGCCTCGCCATGGTCGACCAAAGAAGTTGAGTGCATGTGCTCAGCATCATATATCCAGAGGTTGACTTTGGGAAATATATGTATGAGTGTTGACAGCATTGCTGCAGAGGTTGAAGGTGTGTGGGGTCAGCCTGTAAGTGCTCATACCATACGCCGCACACTGCATCAAATTAGTCTGCATGGATGTCATCCCAGAAGACAGCCTCTTTTAAATATGATGCACAATAAAGCCCAGAAACAGTTTGCTGAACACAAGCAGACTAAGGACATGGATTACTGGAACCATGGCCTGTGGTCTGATGAGACCAAGATAAACTTATTTGGTTCAGATGGTGTAAAGCGTGTGTGGCAGCAACCAGGTGAGGAGTACAAAGACAAGTGTGTCTTGCCTACAGTCAAGCATGGTGGTGGGAGTGTCATGGTCTGGGCCTGTGTGAGTGCTGCGGGCACTGGGAAGCTACAGTTCATTGAGGGAATCATGAATGCCAATATGTACTGTGACATGATCCCCTCCCTTTGGAGACTGGGCCTCAGGCAGTATTCCAACATGATAAACAACCGCAAACACACCTCCAAGATGACCACTGCCTTGCTAAAGAAGCTTAGGGGAAAGCTGATTGACTGGCCAAGCATGTCACCAGACCTAAACCCTATTGAGCATCTGTGGGGTGGGCATCCTCAAACGGAAGGTGGGGGAGTGCAAGGTCTCCAACATCCAACAGCTCTGTGATGTCATCATGGAGGAGTGGAAGGGGACTCCAGTGGCAACCTGTGAAGCTCTGGTGAACTCCATGCCCATGAGGGTTAAGGCAGTGCTGAAAAATAATGGTGGCCACACAAAATATTGACACTTTGGGCTCAATTTGGACATTTACACTTAGGGGTGTACTCACTTTTGTTGCTAATGGTTTAGACATTAATGGCTATGTGGGCTCTTCTCGGGGGGGGGGGGGCTCATTGCAGGCGTCTTGGTTGGTGTATTTTTTGTTATCAGAGGGGCTTTTGCTGTCATTGTAAGGTCCGTGCTGATCTCCTTTTTGCACTTATTGCGAGTCTGCCCTCTGGTGTAGTTTGTGTCCTATGAGCACCGTTGGCGCTCCTTGCGAGGCACGCGGTGAAGGGTCTTTGGTATTTATTGCGATTGTGTTGGTTGTTTTTTTTTGTGTATATGTAGGTTTTCATGATAATGAATTAATTAAATCATAAATTAATATACTTTACCTATTTGTAATTAATATATGCAGCAAGCATTGTGCTGAAGAGCTAACTATCTGTTTTGATGTTCCTGCATCATCCAATGTCGATTTGTACTGTTGTTGAGCTGAGGTGTAAGCGTCAGCAATGTGTGCAGTGTGTAGTGTAAATAGGCTGCGTGCGCGAGGGGAAGCCTTTAGTGTAGCTGTGTACTTCCGCATTCTGTAAGTTAGTGTTGTAAAATGTCGGCGCATGTGTATGTGGTACGCGAGTGTGGATGATTTAGCGTCCTTGTTAATAGTGTATCTTGTACCTCGTACGGCTTTTTGGAAAAGTCGTAGGTGGTTGGTGGTGTTTTGCGTCTTTAGGGCTCGTGTTGCCTCATTTTCTTTGCGGACATTTTTTCTCTCGCTTAGGGGATTTTCAAGTGTTTAAACTAGGTAAATAGTACATAAATTGAGGTGTAACCTCACTTTCAGATGTCCTGGGTGTCCCCCCTTGCTGTGGGTAAGCTTTTTATTTTATTTTTGTCTTTATTTAGTCTTTTTTTTATGTTTTCGGCTGTGCGTGGTTCGGCCGTTAAGGTCGTATTTTTGCGAGTTCGTATTGAGTCCCGCGGCTCGTATTTTTTTGTGTGAGTCCGTATTTTGTTATTGCGTGTTAGACTGTTTTTTTCCTAGTCCCGCTTCTGTAGCTGTTTGTAACCGTTTGTGAGGCGCTGTAGAGCTTAGCGAGGGTCCACATTTGCTGCCTGCAATGAGGCGACGTGGGAGCCTCCACCTAAGCAAATGCGGCCCGAACTGCTTCCCTTGCTTCGCCAGGGACACAGTTCTTGCGTGCTCGCTTTGTTTCGTAGTTTGACAACTATTATATGGGATTATATATATTTTACACAGTGAATATAAAAAGTCTACACACCCCTGTTAAAATGTCAGGTTTCTGTGCTGTAAAAAAATGAGACAAAGATAAATCATTTCAGAACATTTTCCACCTTTAATGTGACCTATAAACTGTACAACTCAATTGAAAAACAAACTGAAATCTTTTAGGTAGAGAGAAGAAAAAATATAAAAGTAAAATAATATGGTTGCATAAGTATGCACACCCTTAAACTAATACTTTGTTGAAGCACCTTTTGATTTTATTACAGCACTCAGTCTTTTTGGGTATGAGTCTATCAGCATGGCACATTTTGACTTGGCAAGATTTGCCCACTCTTCTTTGCAAAAACACTCCAAATCTGTCAGATTGCAAGGGCATCTCCTGTGCACAGCCCTCTTCAGATCACCCCACAGATTTTCCATCTGATTCAGGTCTGGGCTCTGGCTGGGCCATTCCAAAACTTTAATCTTCTGGTAAAGCCATTCCTTTGTTGATTTGGATGTATGCTTTGGGTCGTTGTCATGCTGAAAGATGGAGTTCCTCTTCATGTTCAGCTTTCGAGCAGAAGCCTGAAGGTTTTGTGCCAATATTGACTGGTATTTGGAACTGTTCATAATTCCCTCTATCTTAACTAAGGCTCCAGTTCCAGCTAAAAAACAGCCCCAAAGCATGATGCTGCCACTACCATGCTTCACTGTAGGTATGGTGTTCTTTTGGTGATGTGCAGTGTTGTTTTTGCGCCAAACATATCTTTTAGAATTATGGCAAAAATGTTCAACCTTGGTTTCATCAGACCATAACACCTTTTCCCACATGCTTTTGGGAGACTTCAGATGTGTTTTGGCAAAATGTAGCCTAGCTTGGATGTTTTTCTTCGTAAGAAAAGGCTTTCATCTTGCCACTCTACCCCATAGCCCAGACATATGAAGAATATGGGAGATTGTTGTCACATGTACCACACAGCCAGTACATGCCAGATATTCCTGCAGCTCGTTTAATGTTGCTGTAGGCCTCTTGGTAGCCTCCCAGACCAGTTTTCTTCTCGGCTTTTCATCAATTTTGGAGGGAGCTCCAGTTCTTGGTAATGTCACTGTTGTGCCATATTTTCTCCACTTGATGATGACTGTCTTCACTGTGTTCCATGGTATATCTAATGCCTTGGAAATTCTTTTGTACCCTTCTCCTGACCGATACCTTTTAACAATGAGATCCCTCTGATGCTTTGGAAGCTCTCTGTGGACCATGGCTTTTGCTGTGGGATGCGACTAAGAAAATTTCAGGTAAGACCAACTAAAGCAGCTGAACTTTATTTGGGGTTATTCAGAGGCACTTTAAATGATGGCAGGTGTATGCTGACTCCTATTTAACACTATTTGGAATGTGATTGCTTAATTCTGAACACAGCTACATAAGAGGGTGTGCAGACTTATGCAAACACATTATTTTTCTTTTTTTATTTTTCTTCCCTCCACCTAAAAGATTTCAGTTTGTTTTTCAATTGAGTTGTACAGTTTATATGTCATTAAAGGTGGAAAAAGTTCTGAAATCATTTTTTTACAGCACAGAAACCTGACATTTTAACAGGGGTGTGTAAACTTTTTATATCCACTGTGTGTGTATATATATATATATATATATATATATATATATACATAGAGGATGTTGCTGAAAAGTGGAGCTTGCATGTCCTGGAGCTGTGCTGCAGGCAGAGGAGCTTCCCATAGGCAGGAATTAAGGGATAGGGGAGCATAATAAGCCTTGGGAAGGTTTACTGTTACAAAATGAAAATGTATCTTCTCTAGAACACCTAACAGGGCATATGATTACCTTATATAAATATGTCCAGGGCCATTATAAAACATTGTCAAGGGAGTTTTGGGGGCTTTTTAAATTTTGCTATTCCAAATTGTTTTCCTATATCATCACTCTTCCCCCCTCTCCTTATTTTTCCCTTAGCACATCCTCTTCCTATTCTCATAATTCTCTTTCAAATGCTTTATAATATTACAAAGCATATTAAGATATATCACTTATTGTGAGGAGTAATAATGTATTTGCTCATTTGAGGCTTGATTATATGTATCTTATACTTTTGTTTTCATTAATGTTCCACCTCAATTTCTGTGAGAAAAAGTGTCTAATGGGGAACCTTCATGTGAAAAGGCTGACCTCTGCACTAAGGTCTTCCTCACAATTTAAATAAATTATCAAAAAGAATAATTCTGAGTTTGAATACTATTTTGAAGAACTGTGTTTGAAAATAGGCTGTGCAATCTATCGTTTTGTATCATATTTTATTAGCTTGTATTCAATCACTGCTTTGTATTTATTAATATGACTAGCTAATATTCAAACCCTCAGATACCAAGTATAATCAAAATAACAAAATGGAGTTAACACATTTACCTTCTCATTCACCTATCTCCAGTCAAGCCATTAATGATGATGAATATAGAAAACGAGACAGATCATAATAATATAAGCGGTATATAAAAGAAAATATAATGAATATCAAAGATATAACTACATTTTATGACAAATCTAATATACCAAAATTAATATTTACATGTTTTTTTCTAATTATAGAATCCCTCCAAAATGGGAAATAAAACTTGCAGAAGTCATTCAATATTATTGTGACACAACAGAAAATAAATTGCATTGGTTAATCCATCTTTAGAATTGTCAATGGAAGTATAAATACTCTGTGTACACAGGGATTACTGCACTTACCTTTCTCATCTATGTAAATGCTGAGCCCATGAGGATTGAATGTTGCCAGCTCAAAATCTCTGCTGAAACGCAATGAAATCGGATGCAGGTTTTCATCATTCAGGTCCAACAGAAATATTTGTCCATGTTTATCGGGTGCAAAACACATAACTCCAGGATAGTTCAGACCCTTAAAAATATATAGTAAGAAGGGTAACATAAGTGTAACATTTTGACATTCCGCTGAGGTTTATGTTTATCAGTCCTGCTAACAAAAAATGGCATAATGATTCATTATCCAAATAACAGCATGACTTGATGGAGGACAGCACATTTTTACTCCCTATGCGGTGACTGAAATTACATTGAGAGAAAAGTCCCTGGGGAACTCTATCATCTGCAAAAGTCTACCATTAGAAAAATGGACCGAAATAGCCTTGACAGAAGAACTAGAATCTGGCATAAGCTAAGTTTTTTTGGGGACATATTACTACGTTTAAGGCTATGCTATGTGTAAGGATGTGATTGGTGAGATGTATGATTTTCCAGCTGTATGAATGTTTATGTACTTCTCCTTTTGTCAGCCAAGACACATAATCTGATAAAATCGTACAAGAGAAACAACTAATTTAAATGTATCATGCTGAATTTTGATCATATTTGTTGATACCAACACAGAGCCAACATTTGAAAAGAAAATGTACTATGTATGTTTCCTTAAGGCAAAGAACCATGAAAATCTTCTAATAGTTACAAATATTTAACTAGAAATGACAATAAGAATGCAGTTGAGACATCCTGCAGCACACATAAAATGTCCAGTAATTCATTAGTAAATTTTGCATGCATCCCGCATCAACACATTTGTATGCATAAAGAGTAATATCCCATATGGAAACACTCAAATATATGGGTTACCAGAAAAAGATGCTCAGTTATTTAAACAGATTGATCCAAAATCAATAATATAAAGATATAGTAACACAGAATACTTTCAAATTTTCAATAAAATAAAATTAATTTTCATTAAAGCTTTGAATTTCTAAAAAAAAAACTTATGCAGGTCTCTGGACATTATTTATTGACATGTAAGCAGATATTGTCCAATCAGTGCTAATTTGCTTGCAGTGTTGTCAATTCCAGCTTCAGATACTTGTACAGACACTTCTTTCTGGGTGTCTTTTTTCCCAGCTCAGACCAGTGGTACCCACTTCTGTGTCTTTCCTTTTAGTTTTTAGTTTAAAAACATACAAACTCTATTCTGGAGTCTCCCACAGGCTGCAGGCCCCAAACACAGCCTCTCAGATTTACCAGCTGCAGTTTAAACGGCCACCCACAAATTCCAGTAGCAGTTGTAAATCATCTCCATTCATTTAACTAATCAAACTGCTTAGACAAGTTAACTCTTTAACTTCCCAGATCTCCTGAGGATATGATGATTTATAAAGTCTGTGGCTCATACAAACCCTTTGTATCATATTTAAATATAGATTAAGACAAAGGCAATCTGAGGTACGGAAGAGTTATAGAGGGCAGATATGTCAACACACATCGGCACCAATATTAATAGATCCGTTTTTTCCAGTTCATTCCTGAGGGAATTAACTTAACCAAACCAATTAACTGCACCTGAGGCTGTAGCAAGGCTATTTAAACCTCAGGAATACCTGTCCTGTGGGAGAGCCTCAGTTTGAGAGAATGTGAACACAGAAAGTGTTGTAGTTGAGATATACCAGTCGAGAGAGATGCTGGGAATGGACTGTATATTGAAGCAAATTTTTCTTACTGAAGTGTAAAAATTGCTTATCAAGTGTCCCTGGGGTAGAGCAGTTGGAGAGATGGGAGGGCCAGTGCTCTACCCACAGTATTGGGTTGTGACAGTGGAACAGTGTCCTGCAGAAAACAGAGACTGAAACAGTGTATGCCGAATATACTTCTTTATTATTTTTCAGATTTTTCCCCTGAGACAGACAAGCTGCCCAGGCATAGGGTGGGCGTTCCTGCAAGTGAGTAAGGACGTAAACGTAGATGTTTATTTTCATCAATTGTTTTGATTATTTTGTTTATATTTTCTTGGCACAATAAATACTGTTTCCTGCACTTCCCCTTTGCCACCTCTTGGGGGTTATTTCAAAGCTGGAAACAGCTTTTGTACAGCCATATTTGCCACTATATATATATATATATATATATATATATATATATATAATCTTAATTAATTTCAAATACAGGCACAACACATTTTAGCGTACTGTAAAAGGTCTATATAACAGTCTGGGAATAGGCAGTTTTGGTTCCTCAGTGCCAAACACAGACCAGGAAATTAAGTTTTCCTGAATAGTAAGTAAAAAAGTAGAAAACAATAAAATACAACTGCTTTATAATGAAGCAAGAAAAGGGGGTTGACTTTTCTTAGAGCTGAAGTTTTAACATATAATAACCCATTAATCGCTCATGTTGAATTACTGTGTTTATCATGCATACACCTGCACTATAGTGTTTACTATGCACTCTGCAGTATGCATTTTCACTTACTTTATACTACACACTTATCTGTGCTGTAATATTTACTGGGCACTAACATGTACTGTGTTAATAATGTATACTCACCTGTACTATATTGTTTACTGTAGAAAACATTTTATACTCGCACATACTGTAGTCTACACTACATATTCACCTGCTCTGTAGTGTAAACTGTGACTGTGCTGTAGTGTTTACAGTGCACTCATCTGTACTGCAACATGCACGGTGCACTTGCCTGTATTGTAGGGCACACTATGTTTCTGATATAATAACTAAATCGCTTGATACAAATTGGCCTGTGTTTTTTTAGCTGGAACCTTGGAGAAGTGGATAATGGACTTGTCAATATATGTCTGGAAGAGGAGTTTTACACTACTTTTTTAAATCAATTTAAACTCATTTCATGTATATAAATTTCAAATGTGCACCTGCTCCTCTTTTTCTGCTAGAAGAAACACAGGATAAATTAGATTTGTCTTTATTTGTTTCTAAAGTGGTCAGATTCATACTTACAGAGGTAATAAAAGCTATCCCATTGGGAAGAATTTCTATATCTTCAGATCCATACTCTGAAAAAAGAAGAATTACACCACTGTGTAAAATGTATAAAATAAATGATAAAACAAAGACAATTGAAAAACAAAAATACATAAAATACATAATCAAATAACCCTGAAAACATTCAAACATTCCTCTTTATCTGTGCTCCACTAGAAACCAATCAATTATCCTTCTCACGGTATGAAGCCTCCCACACCCCTGTATACATTAATGTGTCAGATGACAAACATTGCTCAATTTATGGGATAAACTTTGAAACTGAGAAAAAAAACTGCATTCACACAGACCTAAATCCACTCCAAAGGCAGACCCCAACATTTCTCCATCATCTCCATCCCATGCCTCACCAAAAGCTATAAATGCATGGAATATGTCAATTTTGAGCAATGACAAACTCTGAGGACCCCGCGTGGAGTATCATTCATCCTATAATGAAAATCAGCCAACGAATGACTTTATGTACACTCTACTGTCCCCTCAGAGCCCTTACATCCATCCAAGGGGTGTTTCTAAAACAATTATTTTCTGCAATCACCATCGGAGAGGGAGAGAAGCTATATGTGGCTTTTATTTTCACCTTATCTCTATAACTATATCCATTCCAACAATCAGAATTTTGTTGACCCTTTTAAGCCATAGCATGAGGGTTGTGATTTAAGTAGAAATCCACACAGTGAATAAGCATTTAATAAATAATGGATATTATGTAAATCACACCAGGCTTATTTATTCCCAAAAGAATATGCCAAGAAAATTCACTATCACAAATATCAATATCAAATATTTCACCACTCTCCCCTTAACATAGTTAAGAACCTTGTCCCAGAAAGGTTGAACTAATGGGTAATCCCATAACGAATGTAAAAGGCTTGTCTCAGAAACTTTTTATTTAAGGCACTGGTCTGTACTAGAAAGATATATCTTAGATACCAATTAAGTATGCACATGCACTCCGTGTAGTAATCTGTAATGTACTCCTGAAAGTATACTGCAGGAAAATTGGCAAGAGTCTTAAGAGACCATAATAATTTCCACTTCCAGCTCTGCTTCATTGGCCCACATTGCTGGCCCCATTGAAGTAGTAAGGTAGGCAATATTTTTTGCAATAAACAAAGAACATATATCTACTTGCCTGTTTAATAAAAGAGTGAAATGGATTTTCCTCCAATTCAGCTGCTATAAAAGGAAAATACAGGTGAAGCAGATTTGCCCTTGCATAAAATTAAAATTAAAAAATTAAAAATCACTGACAAATGTAATTCACATCTCTCACACACTTGGGAATCTAGCATCAAACTCAGCAGAGACAAGAAAAAGGTAAGAAAACAAAATTGGCCATCTAAGTGTAATTGAGAAAAGAGATCAGAGTCATGAATCCAGTCAATCGCAGACCTAACTAAGAGCTTCTTCAATTGAGCAATTGTGGTTTACGGGTACCCGTAATTGAGCCTGTAAACTAATTTCCTATACAATTGGGGTCTCCAAGCTACCCATAAAAGCACTGCGTGTTACAGGCTGAAGATTCCTGCGTTTGTTATAATCGGAGCTCCGATCTCATGAAAGCCTTTGCTCTTTCAAACCCGCAAATGTTACAATCGCCCAAATCGCAAATTGACATTCAATTGATACAATTTCCCAAGGGCACGCCTACTTTTCAACCCATAAATGGCAACAGTAGCAAAAAATATTGGGGGTTCCAACTAGGACTCACAAAGGGATTAAAGACAAATAAATACAGGGAAAGTGATGAAAGGCATTAGAATTAATTGCACAACAGTCTCAAGCTTGTAAACAGGCATTAGAAAATTATTTGTTTTACGTTTTATTTCTGTGTTCTATTAATCTCGGGAATCAAGGGGTTAATCCATATCAGGCCACCCAAATGGACTACACCGGTTTGTTCATTCATTGTTATTGATTTGCACATTACTGGAATACGGGTCTGAGGACAGATCAGACTTCTAAATGATAATTGATTGACCTGTAACCTCCATGTTTTACCTACATCATGATGTCTGTCTCATTTACTATTGGCTTCTAATTGAATCTGGCCGTAAAATAACAAGATAATATAATTTCATATTTGATAGATTTATAGCCCTATTAAATTCCCTCAACGTGTAAAACCGTAGCCGGCAACGTAGGCCGCAAGATTTGCGGCTATTAAATTGGCCCCGTAAAGTAACCCTTCAACGACTTGCGGGGTAAGGGCAAGAATAGGCTACGGGACGTGGACTGTAACTGTTATGTTTCCAATCACGCTATTAAATTGCAACAAATTCACTGGTGCCAAGAAACCAACAGGTACTAGAGAGGACCCGCTAGGGGGGTAAAGTCCAATCCGTAGCACTGTAAATGCAAATATACACACACTACTGTACATATCATAAAAGGGAAAGTGATATTAGGTATTAGAATTAATAGCACAACATTCTCAAGCTTGCAAATCTGCAATATAAAGTACTTTATTTCATGTTTAATGTCCGTGTTATATCAATCCCGGCAATCAATGTGTTAATACATATAATGGAACTTGCATGGACTAGAATATGATATCATATTTACGGCTTTTTCAATATTGCATTATTTCTGGAATGTGGGTCCGATCATAACTCGTAATTGAAGCCTGTTAGACTTTGAAATCCAACCTCCTTTTTTCAGTGACGTATTGATGAAGATCTCTGTTGCCATTGGCTCCATCTAAACCCATAACTACGGGTTTGACTCATTGATCATGTTCACGGCCGTGCATCCAATGTTTGAAAAATGGTTTACAGGTTTGCGTCTTAAGCCTGTAACTTGCGGCATGTTCTAATTTCATAGCTCTGTAACGCAGCTGAATATCAAGCCATGAGTCCTTGCGGGCTTGCCGATGCTGCTACAGGCTTCTAATTTAATAGGGTCGTTAGTACACAATTTTTTATTGATTATTGGAATCTTATGACATTTAGCTTTGGGTTCTTGTAATATGAGGCAAAGCCTAAACCAGGTTATTTTTATACAGCAAGAACACTAGTAAAACAAAAATTAGGCCTATACGACTTGAAGCACAAAAGAATCCTTTCTAAAGGTTAACCCAACCCCCTTACAAATAGAAATACCGTAGAACAATCAACTAAATCACTGGTTAATACAGAGTCCCAGTGGCTTAACATACACATTCCTTTATAACCACCTCCAACAATACTTCTGTATCGCCATTAAATGTCAGGAAATACACATTGAATGCTATGTAATATATGTGAAATTTAATGTACAGTTGCAAGCAAAAGTATGTGAACCCTTTGGAATGATATGGATTTCAGCACTAATAACACACAAATAGTTAAATGTTACCATGTTGTTATTGAACACACTATGTAAACATTCACAGTGCAGGTACAAAAAGTATGTGAACCCCTAGACTAATGACATCTCCAAGAGCTAATTGGAGTGAGGTGTCAGCCAACTGGAGTCCAATCAATGAGATGAGATTGGAGGTGTTGGTTACAGCTGCCCTGTCCTATAAAAACCCCAGTTCTGGGTTTGCTTTTCACAAGAAGCATTGCCTGATGTGAATGATGCCTCGCACAAAAGAGCTCTCAGAAGACCTACGATTAAGAATTGTTGACTTGCATAAAACTGGAAAGGGTTATAAAAGTATCTCCAAAAGCCTTGCTGTTCATCAGTCCACAGTAAGACAAATTGTCTATAAATGGAGAAAGTTCAGCACTGCTGCTACTCTCCCTAGGAGTGGCCGTCCTGTAAAGATGACTGCAAGAGCACAGCTCAGACTGCTCAATGAGGTGAAGAAGAATCCTAGAGTGTCAGCTAAAGACTTACAAAAGACTCTGGCATATGCTAACATCCCTGTTAGCGAATCTACGATACGTAAAACACTAAGCAAGTATGGATATCATGGGAGGATACCACAAAGGAAGCCACTTCTGTCCAAACAAAACATTGCTGCACGTTTACAGTTTGCACAAGAGCACCTGGATGTTCCACAGCAGTACTGGCAAAATATTCTGTGGACAGATGAAACCAAAGTTGAGTTGTTTGGAAGAAACACACAATGCTATGTGGGGAGAAAAAGAGGCACAGCACACCAACATCAAAACCTCATCTCAACTGTGAAGTACGGTGGTGGGGGCATCATGGTTTGGGGCTGCTTTGCTGCGTCAGGGCCTGGACGGATTGCTATCATCGAAACAAAAATGAATTCCCAAGTTTATCAAGACATTTTGCAGGAGAACTTAAGGCCATCTGTCCACCAGCTGAAGCTCAACAGAAGATGGGTGTTGCAACAGGACAACGACCCAAAGCATAGAAGTAAATCAACAACAGAATGGCTTAAACAGAAGAGAATACGCCTTCTGAAGTGGCCCAGTCAGAGTCCTGACCTCAACCCGATTGAGATGCTGTGGCATGACCTCAAGAAATCGATTCACACCAGACATCCCAGGAATATTGCTGAACTGAAACAGTTCTGTAAAGAGGAATGGTCAAGAATTACTCCTGATCGTTGTGCACGTCTGATCTGCAACTACAGGAAACGTTTGGTTGAAGTTGTTGCTGCCAAAGGAGGTTCAACCAGTTATTAAATCCAAGCGTTCACATACTTTTTCCACCTGCACTGTGAATGTTTACATGGTGTGTTGAATAAAAACATGGCAACCTTTAATACTTTGTGTATTATTAGTTTAAGCAGACTGTGATTGTCTATTGTTGTGACTTAGATGAAGATCAGATCACATTTTATGACCAATTTGTGCTGAAATCCATATCATTCCAAAGGGTTCACATACTTTTGCTTGCAACTGTATAATGTGTCTGAACTACAATTCTCATGTGCAATGATAATAAACCACATCCATTTGTTGTCAATCTTTGGTATGTGATTCCTAACACTTTAAAGGACCATTGCACAAAGGAAAAAATATTAATTTTAACATTTTGACTAAGAGCGAACATATTTAATCAGGAAAAATGTTATACAGGTACTTTTAATTAGAATAAAATGTTTTGATGTCTCTACAGGACTCTGGGGAGATCCAGGATACATTGGTGGAAGTTTACATTTCTGGAGAGCTATGCTTGCATCAAATGGTGCTACATGTATGCTTCGGGGCCAGTATGAAGGAAGGGGTGTTGTGTCAATTTCAGTCTTATGCTATTATATGGACTTCTGTCTCTGCCCTTCTCCCACACTCATCCTTGCACTGATAACTAAAACAACACCCCCATCATCTAGCTTTCAGGATGTGGTGTGACAAATACAAAATCGATAAAACAGAGCTTTCAACAAGTCAGCCCCCCCCCCCCCCCCCCCAAAAAAGGGCCCAGGCAGGGCAGAAGACGAGAAGGACGGGGACATCGCGGACAGGTAAGTTTTATATTTAGCATGTTATTATTTTGTTAGGTTATGTTTTTATTCATGTACTAATGTAAAGTTTATTTTTTTCAGGGGCCCAGCCGACACATGCTGGAAAAGTACGTTTAATATTTAGAATGTTTATTTCTTCTATGTAGGGTTTCATTTCGTACTAATTTGATGTGTCTTTTTTCCTAGGGGTGCAGCCTGCACCATGAAACCCATCACCACTGGGGGACATCTAGGCAAGGTAAGTGGTCTTATTTATTTTATTTTAATTTAGATTAAGGGTTATTAATGTATTTAGATAGGGTTTCATGTATTTTAGATAGCGGTTATTGTATTGTAGATAGGGTTTAATGTATTTTAGATAGGGATTATTGTATTGTACTGTAGATAGGATTTAATGTATTTTAGATAGGGGTTATTGTATGTGGATAGGGTTAAATAGTATGTAGATAAGCGTATATTTGAACTGTATTTATTGTGTATATTACTGTATTATATTTTGTATGTATTGTAATGTGATGTGATGTGATATATATATGTGTATGTGTTTGCTTTTCAGGTGCGTAATTCTTTTTTTAATTTTCTGTACTGGGGGGTTTGTAATGTTCTTTTTTTTTTTTGTTACGTAGCTTTTTTATTTTCTTTGACAGTTTTTTTTTACTTTTTGTAATTAGTGGGATGGGGGAGTGGGTTCATAGGGGTTAGGTAGATAGTGTAGGTGTTAGTAGGTTAGGGTAGAGAGGGGTTAGTTTAGATTTAGTGGTTTATAAGAGATAGGGTTAAATAGTCTTAGATGGGGTTAAATAGGTCCAGTTAGGGTTAGATAGGCCTAGATGGGCGGCCTAGATGGGCGTATTGGGTCCAGATAGGGTTAGATAGACCCAGTTAGGGTTAAATATGTAGTGTTAGGGTTCAATGTGTACTATTCTGGTTATTGGGTCCAGTTAGGGTTATTAGTCCAGATAGGGTTTAATAGGCCCAGTTGGGGTTTAATAGGCCCAGTTGGGGTTTAATAGGCCCAGTTGGGGTTTAATAGGCCCAGTTGGGGTTTAATAGGCCCAGTTGGGGTTTAATAGGCCCAGTTGGGATTAAATAGGCCCAGTTGGGATTAAATAGGCCCAGTTGGGATTAAATAGGCCCAGTTAGGATTAAATAGGCCCAGTTAGGGTTAAATAGGTACAGTTATGGTTTAATAGGCCCAGTTATGGTTAAATAGGTACTGCTAGGGTTAAATATGCCTAGTTAGGGTTATTGCCTCCAGTTAGGGTTAAATGGGGACTGTTAGATACCGGAGTGCCTATTGCTCATCTACATCCTGGCCTCTCTGCTCTGGGACAACACTGAGTTTGCTACACACCTGAGGTATGAACAGGAAAATGGAGTCTCACCCATCTCAGGACCCAGTGTCACTATTAACATTAATGTATGTCTGTTATTCTTTTTCGGGACATAGAAAATATTTATTGCTATATTGTAATCCCTTACAGTTTGTTCTAACATCTGCCTACCCCCTGTTGTGTCTAGCTTTCCTTGTCCAATCCTACCCCCATTTTATGACCTGCATTACTTTAAAAACTCCTCCTTTCCCCATGTATTCATTGCTGTCTCACTCTCACTCTCTCTCCTTTCTCTCCCTTCCGCCATGTCTCTCTCACACCATTTCTCATTCTTGTTTTAGTGCCTATTGCAATCTACATCCTGGCCTTTCTGTTCTGGGACAACACTCAGAGCACTTTCCTCCCTCCCTGCCCCTCACCCACCCATCCCTATTCAGATTCAATTTATAGAGCCATGAAATCACCTGACCTCCCTACTTTCAGATAATATTGTCTAACCACTAGGGGTCAGACAATTCTTTGCATACAAGAGCCTCTCACCTAAGATCACTCCCCTCTTCCACTACAAAAAATCTCTTTCTAACTTTCATTTACTTCCTGAGCCTTGTTTTCCTTATATGTTACTCTTCCTCACTTCTCTGCCTCTCTCACCACCTTTAGATTGTAAGTAGCGAGTTTCATGTCTTGTAGGTTGCTTTGGAAAAAGCACTTTCTATAAAGATATCAAAACAGGGCCCTCCATTTTCTGAATGTGTTAATATTGTATTTTCCTTGTTCTTATCCCTTGTACAGCGCTACGGAATATGTTGGCGCGATACAAATAAACGTTATTATTATTATTATTATTATTAAGTACTGTTTGTATGGAGACCTGAGAGTAAAAGGGTTAATTAGTGGCTTATGGGGGCCTGTATAGACCCCCATAAATGAAAGGGTTAATTATGGGCTCATGGGGCTCTGTATAGAGTCCCATGAGTGATAGGGCTACTTTTTATTTAGCACAGGTCCTTTAAGGACCGTTACGATACTTTATGAAGCCGCAAGGCGGGAAATTCAAATTTTGAATGCATTGGGGGTCGCGATCAGGTCCGATCGGGACCCCCATTGCAAGGGTTAATGTAGGGAACCCTCCAGGGGTCTTGATAGGCACCCCCAGCATTTGGGGGGGTTAATTTTAGGTGCAATGGGGGTACTTACAGTACCCCCGCTGCCGGCCACAACTATTAGTGTGCAGCGGGCCTTTTAAGGACCCACGGCAAGAATATAAACATTTTAAATGCAGTGGGGGACACGATTGTGACCCCCTACTGCAAGGGTTAATGTGGGGACATTGCTGTGGTTCTCGATACGAACCCGCAGCAAGGGGTTAATGTGGGGATCCTGCGGGGGTCAAGCGTTTGGGACTCCCGCAGGGTTACTTGTCGGGAGGCTGCAAGAGTACTCGCAGCTTTGAGGACCGTCAATCATGTCAGTCTCAACTCCCACTGGCTGCTCGTCAGCAGTAGCTGTGAAGCAAACCCAGCTCTGCCTACGTCGGAAACATTGGTTTCCAATATCGGATGTCGGGCACAGTGTCTCAGCCTCGGCTAATTGAATAGCCTCGGATACACAAAAGAAAAAGCAGCTCACAGCTCACTCAGACATCCAACCCTCTGAGAGTGAGCTGCAAGCTGGAAATTGAATGAGGCTGATAATTAGTATGATGCACACTGATTCCAATGTGCAATGAGACTTAATAAAAATAAAATAGGAAATCTAATCCCTAAAATGGTAGAAAAAAAAACACTTGCATATCAGTCATATCCGAAGAAGAATACATTTAGAAAAAAAGATCCTCTGGGAATTAAATTCCTAAAATTGAACAAACAGTAATAGTTCATAGTACCTACATATTTTGTTCATCTAGTCAGTAAACCAGAATGTCAGAATGAAGGGAATTCAATTCACCTCCACAAAGCAAGTCTGTCAAAGCATAAAGTAATATGATGCAGTGGGTATTGTTTAATATCACATTGAATAAAATACCTCTCAAAGTGGTCCAGCATGGCTGCCATGAATTCTTTTGTGCTTTAGGATGTGTATGCCTAATGTTTCTTTTATCATACTGTAAAATGCTTCTTTAGATTGTCTATTCTGGAACTGGGATCCTAATGTGTCTCATAAGTGTTCTTGTAATGAGTTTAGCTGCTCTTGTGGGAGGTTGAGTTTACACAAAAGCATTTGGCTCGCTATGAGCACAAGCAGAGGGTACTGAGAACAAGTAGCATTTTCTGTATGCTCCTACAGGAGCCATGTAATTGCAATTTAGGTAAATTCACTAGTAGAGTAGTGAATATTTCACGTTATGATCACTTGTAAGAGTTTATACATAGGGATTTGTTACGGGCAACATGTAATTGCTATGTTAGGGCTTACGTGAACCCTTAACTAGATTTCCTAAGGGAGCCGTGTAATTTAGACCTATTTTTGGTGTACATGATTGTTGAATGTGTATGATTGGTGGTGCATGTATTCTCCTTGCAGGGTCTCAGGCCAGTCCATGTCTTGTAAACCAGGTATACCAACAACTGTGGTTGTAGACATTTTGCCCCTCAGGATAGCCTCCACACTGTAACAAGACCACCACCTGTAGCTCTTGTGAGGCAGTTTATTCAGCCATCTCTTTGACTATGGCCCAGCAGTCCACATAGCAGTGTTTCACACTCTTGACATCCCTGATGTGAACTCACACAGTGCATACCTCTGCCGCAACTTTTCTCTCCTACATCCTTGCCTTCTGGCATCTCAGCCTCCATGGAGGATATCTGACTGATTGTGAAAGGTGTTTAACCTCTAATTAACACCACAACTCTCCCCTTCTCTTTTTTTCTCCTGGGCTCCTTCTATCTCTCAAAATGTCCTCACCTCATTCCTCCCTCTGGCTTCCACAGGTATAGTAACAAAATCCTTATCTGCTATTCTTATCCAGGTTTCTGCCACTTCTACTGCCTTTAGATTGTAAGTGGCGAGTTTTCAATCTTGTAGGGTGCTTTGGAAAAAAGCACTTGCTACATAAGATTTTAAGCTCAAAACAGGGCCCTACATCTTTTTTATTTGCAGCTTGTTAATATTGTATTTTTTCCTTCTTATTTATCCCCTGTATAGCGCTGCAGAATATGCTGGAGCATAACAAATACAAGTTAATAATAATTATGTTTCACCAGGGCAGCAGCCATCTATCAATCTTTATATGCTTATACTGCCCAGAGCTGTTCTTTTGGGGCAGAAAATAGTTGAGTCACAGGGAAATCCCAGCTCTACCAACATAAAAATCATGCAGCCTATCAGTCTTCTCCAATCCATGCAAATTATAACCCAGTCCTTAAAGTTATTAAAATACTTTGGCTAGGTTAGAGAGAATTGTGACAATCAGGGGGTAAGGGCTATTACTGCCCAGTGCCACCTGCTATAGACTACAGGTTAACTACCCACAAAGACTGTTTGGGTTCTTGGAAATCGGCATCAGCAGCCTGATATCTGGCTTCTGTATCAGTCAGAGTCTCTCCATCAGGAATCAGTGCTCCCAGGAGTCTCAGTAACCTTCCTGTGGTAGTGATCAGGATAGGTAACTTGCAGGGTGGAGATAGGTTCAGAATCACAGCCATCAGGAGCAAAATAAGAGACACATTATTTCTATATGTCTCCGGACGTGAACTGTTTTATGCACACAATGAGAGGGTGTGGCAGACAATTACAGGAGATGACCCAAATTGGGTCTAGCAGTACCTTGATAGCTGGCACCTGAGAACAATAGGGCTACCTTCTAATACACATCCTGACGTCTGTTTCGGAGTGGTTCAGACCTTAGATAGAGTACATGGCAGATGGGATTAACTTAATTTGCTAACATCGGGCCAGAACAGATAACAGTACAATAGAGGTGTCTGCTCAACACACCCTGTTTAGCACTTCAGAAATGTACTTAGATTATCTGTCAACAATGGGATAAAACAGATTACAATACAATGGAGTGTCTGAAGACAAGCCGGCTGTCCTTTAATGGGCTAAGATACATGTTAAAAAATTGTTTATAGCTTAAATACTCAAAATCTTTATCTTGATGAAGGGGCTACAATATGACAGGTCTGCTCTGTGGCACAGAAAACTATGCATCTTTCATGCATCACTTAATTGACTAGCACAATGTTTAGTAACAGTGACACCCCAACATGAAGTTGGTTTCATCTGAAAGAGCATAAACAGTAGTTTATCCAATGTATTAGCCAGCTTTCTCTAAAGTAAGTGATTCCTGGATTATTCTGAATTATTAGCTTACTTCCTGTCTGCTAAAGCGTGGCTCAGACTGCTTGATAAGGGGGTGTAAGGGTTTAAACTGCATTATAATACTGGAGGTAATGTTTTGCACCACCTGAAACATCGCAATTTTGCTTTATAATAATAGAAGGACAATGATAACATAAATCTGTGTTTTCTCTGAAAAATTGTATTTGAAAATATTTCACAGTGTTTGTCCCTGAGAAGTATATTCTCCATCAATGAGTAGTACTAGAACTGTATGAGTCATAAGTTTCAGCTATTAACATAAGATTGTATGCAAACATATAGATTGATTTTTAAACAAATGAGTTATTAAATAAACAAATCCTTTATGTGAGCATTATAGTGATCCCTTATTATGACTTTTGTACTATCCCTGTCAGAGCTTTAATAATAATGAGTAATAATAGTAAAGACAAACATATAAAGCAGCAACATATAAGTATATACAGATACTCTTTATTGTATTTTTAATGCATAAAAGCTCTGGTCAAAGAAACATATAGAGTTAAACAATTGAAATATATGTTTGCAGTGTTGAAACCAAGCCTAGTAAATGCTTACAGAAGAGAAAAAGAAAGACTGATGACACACAAGAAGGTCAGAACCCCTTTGTTGGAGTCTCACTTAATATTTCCCATATAACGTCTGGGGTTTGCCGTTTCTCCTACTCAGGGTAGAATTGCCTGGTATTTCGGGGCTGGGTCACTCTTTTGAGTGGGACCAGACTGATATACTACAGGATATTTCTCCCTGTGAAGGGCACAAGTGAGCTAAAAGAGGTTGCTCTCAGAGTGGCTTATCATGGCTATAGAACTAACCTATTAAGGTTGGCTCGTTCTCGGATAAGCACCTCTGACTTACCTTTTTTTGTTTATGCAAATTCCCACTAGGGTTTAGTCTCCCTAAGGGTAATAGGTGACTCCAGACGTGGACCCCTTGCTCACTGTGCCTTAGGGAGTTCAGCTGTACCTCACTGACGAGGCCCATAAAGGCGAAACCCGTCTAGGGCTTGCTGTTTCTCCTACTCAGGGTAGAATTGCCCCTGTGAAGGGCACAAGTAAGCTAAAAGAGGTTGCTCTCAGAGTTGCTTATCATGGCCATAGAACTCACCTATTAAGGTTGGTTCGTTCTCTGATGAGCACCTCTGACTTACCTTTTTTATATATATATATATATATATATATATATATATATATATATATACATACATACAATTATTGTTGCAGACTAGGTAGTAGAGTATTGTTTTGTAATTTGTGTTACACTGGAATTCTCTATATTCTTCTTCTGATTCTTCTCTGGGCAGAAGAGCACAGTCCTCTGCAGTTATTCAGAAAAGAATTGTAAATATTATTGTCTACTCCAGTAGTTAAGTGGAATATATATCAGGCTCATGATTTCCCACAAAGCCAGGCAGCAAAAAGCAGGTAAATTATATACTATTGTAGCTTAGAAAAAAATGACCAAACTCAGCACTTTAAAGGGTTTTTTAAACCCTATGGAATAAGGTAACAGTATATAATATGTTTTATCTTTACAAATAAGGAATCATAATAATACCCCTTATACAAAATTATTTAAAAATATACTATAACCTGCATGAGTGTGATTTTACCATATTTTATAAGTTCAACAGAAACTATCTCTAAGAGGTTGCTGGTTTCTTCAGCAATAAATATGGGAATGAACTATAGGCTGTTATATTTCAATCTGGCATTACCAAGAACACTACTTTTTTTCACTAGTCAGATGCCTCACTAGACAGTGTCTTTCTACACAAAATTGTTTACAATTTGTTGTTGTGCAACCTTCAATAAAAATGTTTACCTAGTTGCCAGGGGATTTAAGCACACTTTTGTGTACACAAAGTGAGACCGGCAAATTACACAAAACAAGTTTGGTGTGTATATTCGTGGCTATGTTTACGTACATTGAACAACAATAGATCTTGTTATTTTTATTTCCGTTAACGAAGCCTATGCCAAAATTGAGAAGGTCACAAAACCTGTTTTTCCAGAAATATTTTAAGCAGAAATGTTTAATCCTTAAGTATATTTTGAACACGATCAAGCCTTCAGCCAAAAGTGCAAACACAGGAGTAATTTCACTACTGGTAGTCACATAGATAATGCAAAATTGGAGTGCTAATAACTGGTAATTTTTAACTAGTGTCCTCATTTGCTTAGGATAGTATTTGTTTAGGATAGTAAATGTTCATACAAAACTCATACAGAACTCTGGGTTTCCATTTTGGATGGACACAATTAGTTTAAATAGTTACACTCTGTGAAAATATTTTTGAAATTTGTACTGAAAGAGGCTATGAGGTTGTAATGGGTACTTTTAGGGGTCTTCATGCCTGTTTTCAATAATTATTTTCACATTAGAAGCCATCTTGGAAACCTGGATACATGTCAATAGACCAAACAGGGTAACAAATAATGTAAATTCTGGCATTATTGTGGGGCAGCTTTAGAGTGAGTTCATAAACATAATTTTTTTGTTTAGTACACTCATCCACCTATTGGTTTGATGTTAATTCTATTGAAGAGAAAAAGCTATTTTTAAAGCAGGCCTGTCACTGGGATTATTTTATTTAAAAAAAATGGCAATAGTTTGAGATATAGTGGTTCAGGCTCAGTACTGGTTATTTCACAAAGGATTCAGTTTGTGTCTGTTCTATTTTTTGTACTGGGGCACGGCTATAAGAAAGCAGTCATACCAACTAAGAGACAGCAGTTGGAAGAATCTAAGCTGTTGTTGCCCCACTTGCAGTACGCAGCTCCACATTTTAGGGTAAACAATACACCTAATTTCTATTGTATGAAATGAGATAAAGAATAAGAAAATGAATACATACCTGTAGCTTGATGGTATAGATAAAGAACCAAAACCAATACTTTAATAATATTAACGTAGTTTAAGGATAAAGAGAGCAGGCATCACTATTTTCAGTAGGTGATTAGCGGACTGACAACTTTAATCACTTACATCCTTATTAAATTGCAATTCAGTAAATTTAAAAGGGCTCTATTTAAGCACATAGCATATTTTTTTACAGAAGTTTTTAGTTAGTGAAAACCTTGCTTTTGGATAGAAATTCACTAACTAAAAACTTCTGTAAAATAAATATGCTGTGTGCTTAAATAAAGCCCTTTTACATTTACTGAATTGCAATTTAATAAGGCTGTTAGTGTTGGATCCCTACATTTTTAATTTCTGTGCTACCTTTAACTGCATCTCCCTCAGTACTCATGCTTAATTATTTTGTACTTACCAATTCCTTTTAATGTCTGACAATGAGGAAGTTCTTTTGGTGGTACCTGTCTGGAATAATTAAACCGATTGCTGCAAAAGGGGAAAAAAAATCTCCTTAATGTCCAGTAACACAATGGCAATAGGACAATTATTAAGTTCCAGAAGTAAACAGGATAAACTAAGGCTTTATAAAGTTTAGAATTCAATCAAACATGTTTGGTTTTTTACCAGTTATCTAAAACCATTTATCTATTGCTGAATCCTATACAATTTATTTTTTTAATAATATAAAATTGAGAATGTGGGAATCTCAATGTAAATTAGAACTGGTAGGTAGGTGGAGCAAGTATTTGATTCTGGCATCACTGTGGGGCAGCTTAAGGGTGAATTTATGAACATTATTTTTTGTTTAGTACACTAATCCACCTATTTGTTTGATATTGATTCCTTGGTGGAGAAAAAAACTAAAGTAAAAATGGAAATATTTTTCTAAATAAATCTTGATATATACACTTTTCTCTTAGTGGTATACTAATATCTGCTTTATCAGTGGAAAAGGTGGCACCTAAATGTATAGTGGTAGATCAATTTTCTTTCAACAGATACAAATAAGAGAACTGTTTACGGGTTTATTTTTGAAAGTAATGAGTAGTTAAATCTATATTCCATTCCTAATGTTCCTTTGAAACATCAGGAAAGTTAAGTATAATTATAAGGAATCACAAATGTCTACAAAATGAATTTGTATGATTTAATTGGAAGGTGGGTATTAATAAGGGTGGGTCACTCAATATCAAGACTACCACTGAACTAGGAGATTGGAAAAAAAAATACTGAGATTTAAAGATAAATCATAAAATATGTTTTGCCCATAAAATATAAGTAAGTGGCTTCACAGGTCACACTTAGAAATACCTTATAACCCTTTAGTGGTCCCTCACGGTTACAAAAAATGGATTTAATTTAAATTAGAGTGTGTTACAAATAAAGGATAATAATAATAATAATAATAATAATAATAATAATAATAATAATAGTAATTCCTTCTAGAATACCAACAGTACAAGACAAGACTACCTTATATACCATATTAAATTTAACCTCTGACAGAAGCAATCAACCAATCTAATATCATTCACATTTCTAAAACAAACTTTATTAAAAACATTTCATTTTTTATATTTGCCAAAGACCTTTGTAGATAGAACATTTATTCAGATATATGCTGAGTTGCAACTTGCCTTCTACTAACTTGGATACATATTCTATCTATACCTGAAAACAATAGCTTCGAAATTTCACATCCTTGTTTTCTAGATTAAAGTATTATTCGACGCTGGAAAAAAATTAATGAATACATATAGATATGTATCTATCTATCTATCTATAGTTAGGGAATATAGTGAAATGAGTGATAATGTGTAAAGTTGTCAACAAATATAAATAGTGGAGGTATAAATAAATCCTAAAGAATATTGGTAAAGGCATGCTATAAACCCACAAATATATTTTAAGAAGTGACAAAATGTCTATGGGATAATATTGATTAAAGGTACCAAACAGTAAAGAGATCTAAAAGAATGTCAAAGGCATTGGATGTACCATGGAGCACTGTGATGACCATAATCAAAAAGTGGAGACAATGTGACACCACAGGTACATTGTCAAGAGTAGGGGAACTCTCCAACGTAGATTTTCAGGATAGGGAGAAAAATTCAGGAAGGTTCCAAAGATGCTATTTCAGTTAACTAAAAAGGTCTCTTGTTGATATAGGCAATAATCGGATTGCCAGTTTTTTTCACCCTAATAAGACAACATATTTTTGGTTTGTCGTCCTCTGAATTAATTCACATAATACAATGATCAGGATCACAATCCTCTTTGGAGACTAATTTGGAATGTCATCTTCCAAATTATTATTCCAAACGTAGTCACAAAAAGTCAGAAATAAATATAAATATAGTGTAATAAGATCTTTACATTTATGGAGAAATTACCGTAGCATGTACTCCACGCTGACATTGTATTAGCAAACATCAAATTACTCTATGGGATTTTCAGCTTTTAAAGTTTTACTAGGTCTGTGGACACAACATGCTAAGTTCCAAAACAACTCGTGAACACATAAAAAATAAGGAAAAACATGCATAGCATAATCCAATTTATTAAACTGCAGCTATTTATTTTTTTTTAAAGTAGTTCTGTGCATTGACAATTGGTGAGCATCATGTGCTAATGGCACTTATTAAAGAGAAAAAAAAACAAAAAAAACAAACACTTTTTTTTAGCATTTCCATTAATCATATCTTAATCAGGGACAAATCAGGTCTGGTATAGGAGACAATTTGTTGTTAAAACTGTATCTTTATCATATTATTAAGTAAATATGGTAAAGAGTATTAGCCTGTTAAGGGGTTAGGTGTAGATGCTCTGGGAATATGACTAAGTATCAGCTGTTAAACAAATGTTAATCCTTTATATTAAAGTAATCTCGTAGACTTAATGGGCGAATCAGTCCTCCACAGTGTATAGAGTTTCTAAACTTTTATGTAAATGGAGAATATTGTGAATATAGTGGCTTTTTTCACTGATAATTCTAACATCAATCTTCATATAGAAAACCACTTATGAAACACATTAAAAAAGTCACCCTGATTACAGGTATAATAAATGTTTCCCATAGTCAGTAACTGATTATAATAATATAACTGCAGACTACAAAAATACTCAAGTCACAAAAGTTACCTCTTTAGAAAATATGGGCAAACTAAATATTAAAATATAACTTTTAATGAATCAATTACTTAAATGAGCTATGTTAAAATACAAATTAATCAGAAATAAAAAAACAAATGAGATGCATTATGTTTACCTATTCATTGTATTTGAACAGACTAGAATAGTCAAATGATCTTGTCACTAGGATGTCACACATTCTCAAGCACTGTAAGAGAGTGCTCAAGTCATTGTTCTGATGAGTGTCCCTCTTTTCTTCATTTTAATCCTGAACTTTTCAATAAGAATCTGTGCCACAGTCATCTCCAGGTCTTGTTTTTGCTGATTGTATAGAGCTCCTCCATATTTGGCTACAAAGTATATAGTCAAGCTGATTTGTATAGTCTATATGGTGATGTCCATGTGTAGAGTTGTCTCTGAGGCTGTTTATAGAGAGTATTTACTATTATCAGATTAGATTCTCGCCTGCTTCATTCTGTACTTCAAGGCAAAACGTGCCCTTTATTCCAGGTATACTTTGGTTCCCACCTTTAGCATTCAAATCTCCAATGACGAGTAACATCTTTTTTAGCGTTATATATACCTACTAGCGACTTGCCCATCAAAAATGACAGGGCAATACCATTTTAAGCCATGGGAATGCTGTTTGACACACAATGTAAACATTTTTGTACTGTGAGGACCTTCAGCGCTCATTGCGAGCCTCTCCTGTCGTGTACTTTTGGTCCTCTGAGCACTTTCATGAGTCATGATAAAGAGAGATATATATTTTTATGTATATGTAGTTAAGTAATAATGAATTATTTATTGAATAAATTAATATACTTTAAGTATTTATAATAAATATATGCAGCCAGCAATAGGCTGAAGAGCTAACAATCGGTTTGTATTTTCCGACAGCATCAAATATACATTTTGAGTGTTGGTGCCCTGCTTATAAAGTGTAATGAATGTTCCAAGTGTGCATTCTAAATAGTCTGCGTGCGCGAGGTAAAGAAGTTGGTTTATTGTGTAAAGCGGCATTGTATAGTCGTAATGTTATTAATGTGTTACGCGTCTCGTCAGAATTTTCCGGCTTTTGTAATGGTGTATTTTGTAGTTCGTAGGTTTAATGTGTAAAGTGCTACGCGTTTGGCAGCGTGTTGCATGTTTTTTTTTCGGCTGCCATTTTTTTCTCGCTTAGGCGCTTTTCGAGTGGCGAAAATCGTCCAAATCATGTTAGATTGACGTTCCACCTCACTCCTGGCTGTTGCCCCGTGCTGTCTGTGATGTTTTTGTAATTTTTGGGTGTGTTTTTCGTTTTTGCCATTCGTCCGTTAATCTCTCCGTTATTTTTTTGCACTCTGGTCCCGCGTCTCATTTTTTTTTTCTAAGTCCAGCATCTCGTATATTTTTTTTCTAAGTCCCGCGTTTGTCAACCGCTTGCACGCCAAAGCAATCCCGCATTTAGGAAGTGTTTTGTGGCTAAGTCCCTCGTGTTTCATTACCTCTTAGTGTTTTAGCTAATAGTTGTAGTGCCTTAACGGCTTGCCTCGCTACACAAGGCTTGCAGGCGAGGAGTGCCTTTGGTGCTCATCGCCTAAGGGCTACGCGTTAATGCAAAGTGTGACGACGTCTCGCAGTTTGACAACTATTATATGTGATGAGGTGTTGAATATCCTCATAGAATTTGACAACTTCAGCATGCATGGTTGGAGCATAGACTTGGATCACTGTGGTTTTAAAAGGCTTGCATTGAATTCAAAATGAAATCATTTGGTCATTTATTGGGTTGTGACCAAGCACTGCTTTGGCCACCCTTTGATTGATTCTGGGGGCTTCTCCATTTCTTCTGCAGGATTCTTGACCACAATATAAGATCTGGTTCTGTCTGATATGACATTTCCCATTTAAATCCATTTGAATTAACTAATTCCCAGGATATCAATGTTTAAACCTTGTCATCTCATTTTTGACCATGTCCAGTTTGCCTTGGTTCATAGTTCTAACATTCCAGGTTCCTATGCTGAATTGTTCTTTGCAGCAGTGGACTTTCCTTTGCCCTCCAGACACATCCACATCCTCTAAACCTTTCATTAGATCATACTCACTCTCCGCTCTTCTCCAGTAATATGGAGGACTCCTAGTGACCTGAGGGCTCATCTTCTGGTGCCACATTATTATGTCTATGGTTGTGCTTTTCCATGAGTTTATCTTGGCAAAGATCCTGAAGTGGGTTGCCAGTTGCTTCTCTAGTGGACCGCAATTTGTCAGACCTCTCTGCTATGATCTGCCCATATTAGGCAGCCCTACATGTTATACCTCACAAGCCATATGCAAGCTATATGGTTGGTGTGCACTCTTGAAATGTAGAATACTGTTGGTCACTGTAGTTTTTATATAAAGGTTTTCAGTTGCAATATGACCAAATGTATCCTTCCTGATTGTGTTGTCTAAAAAGTTAACATACTCTAATACTACTAGTGAAATGTAGGTTAAAATTGTTACAATTCAGATTCTGTATTCATTCATTGTCCCATGCCATAATACATTGTCTATATACCTCAACCATGATAATATGTGGGAGATAAAGGATTATTTTTTTTCCAAAAGACCTTTTGTCTTTCCAACCAACCTAAATATATTCTAGAGAGGCTGTCAGCACTTTTAAAAAGAACTTGCCATCAAAGGTAATGTAGTAGTGGATCAAAATAAACCCTAATAGTTTCCAAAATGAATGTTGTCACTAGGCTCCATGCCAAGGAATAATTTAACTGTTGTGATGCCTACGTTATGATCTATAGAGTGGTATTATTGAGGACAATGTAATTCAATCTATTCAGAACTCATCCACAGTGTCCTTAACATAAGATGGAAGGGAGGGCTCTTAATGTGTCTCTTAATATATTGCTTGCCTGCTCAAAAAGACTAATAGTGCCTGACACAATAAGCCTCTCATGTGGTCTTATAGGATCCTTATGTACTTTAGCTAAGAGATACATTGGAGTGCTCAACTGTTAAACATTTACATTCTTTGTTATTTATAAATTGATCCAATTTGATCAACAGTATTATTATAATGTATACATTTCTATGGGCCATAACACAGCACCCCCCCTCATCAGTCCAATCTTTAACCTCTCATTACTTTCCTTTCTTGCAGATGTTACTGGTATGTTTATCTTGTACCATTAATATATTGTTAATTACTAATTTCTGTTGGGGTCAAATCTGATTAGAAGCAACACATTTGGACTTGATTTTCATATTAGCAGTCTATTTTCCCCATTGCTGCCATTAGGTCTTTATGTGCCTGTTCCTCTAATTTTCCAAGTTCATGTCATCATAAAAAAAAAATGGTAAAATGTTCTTGCAATTAACTGTACATGGTTGACCACTTCAATGACATCACAAGGTTTTTCGACTGAAAAGGATAGTCTTTTAAGAGTACTTAAAAATGTGTGTTGGTAAGCAACCTATTAGAAAGATTAATGAACTCCAGACTATCTGGTGGTAGAAGGTTAGTTACCATTGGGTACTCCGTGACGGAGTCCTCTCTCTGTTGTAATGTCTCATTGCATTGTAGCACCAAAGTCCTGTGTTCCTCAGACTTCCATTTGGTTCCACCTCTGTTCTGTTGTCTCTTACAGACACGGGTGCCATCAGACAGAAGGAATCACACAAACAAGAAGGGGTATTAAGTAAAAGTGACAATAGGATAGAATATTTTTTTTTGACTTTGTGAATACACCCCCTACTATGCTTAGAACTGTAATGAGATAATTCATAGCAATATAAATAATACATATTCAAAGAACTATATAAAACATAGAAAGTATTATATTGCTAGTTTTTATTTAATCAATACGCCCTCAATATAAGATTTAATCTTATTGTGAAATGATAAGGGAAGGGTAACATAAAACAAAGAAGATTTACTTCTGGCAATAGAGATGCGATTATATATTAGAGATAGAGCTATTATGCTACAATGAATCGGACATTAATTTAATATTATTTGTAATCCTCTGCATTCTGTTATAATGTACTTGACAAAAAAGCACTCTGGTGATGCATATTAAATTCTTAGGACTTAATTGAATTTTCCAGATGATTATTTAATCTCTGATCTGTAAACCACTTAAAAGAAGTTATGCAGGCATGTACAGACTTTACTTCTGAAGAAGCAGACACCCAATGTTCATAAGGTAAGGGAGATTACTTCCTATGAGCAGTTCTGGGGGGTGGGGGGGGGGGACACACACCAAAACTGGTTCATTTCAGGCAGGTGTTTATTACACCGAGATATAGCAATGCTGCTATTATAGATATTAGAAATTGCTCTTCATTATGGGTATGGACCACCGAATAAAGAGTACAGACTATAGTATCAGCTATATAAGGAGTTTATGGGCTTGAATACAATAAAAAATGTGAGTAACTACTTTGTAATTATGTTAAATTAGCAATTTGCTACATGGAAGTACAGGGACTTGAAAAAATATTTATTTAGAGTAATGAATGTGGCTTTATAAAAAACTTTATGAACATATATTTATTATACCTATAATTAGAGTGGCTATTTTAATGCAAAAGATTATACTCACAATATTCTCCATTTACAATATTCTTAATTTACATAAGAGATTAGAAACTCTATACACTGGGGAAGACTGGTTAGCCCACTCCGACTACAAGATTAGTTTATTCTTTAATTTAGTAAGATTAACAGCGGATACTTACTTATACCCACATTTAACCCCTTAATAGTAAAGAAAACAATATTTTTCTTGAACCAGATATATATTGAATTTTAATGTAACTTTTAAACAATTTGATCCTATTACTATATTTAATAATATGAAAAATAAAGCTTTTATAGCAATGAATTGTCTGCTATACCAGCCCTGAACTGTCTCTAATTAACATATGATTAATGACAGTGCCAAAAAGTATATTTTTCTATATTCTTTATTATGTTATATACAGTATTTAAATTAGACAAAAGCACATCTTCTAGGTCAGAAAACCAAGTTGATATGTCCTTTATGGGGTACCATTTAATTATTTTGATATTTATCCTATTTACATTGTCCTTGTAGTTAGGTGATACATTATCCTCTCTATATTTTATGAAATGGCACTTATTCACAATCCTAGCATGCTCAGTGCAACAGGTTCAGTCCATTGATCCTCAACTGATATCATAATTGCATGGGCCGGGCCATATGAGACTTTCAGTCAATGCATTTCAACATTGATTATTCCTTTCTCAGGACTCAAGGAAGGAGGTTACCGTGATTTCTAAGTTGAGGTAATAACTATTTTTTTATCACTTTAACATTCTTACATGTCATGATCTTATAATACAGCTGGTTCTTCCTTAGAACACACAATGTCTGAAAACAAGACATTAGGATGATAACATGCATTATACAGTATTGCTTCTATTTGCTAAACAGTGTTGTACCTCTCAAGTGTACAGTGTTGTCAATCTAAATACATTGTCCAATAGAAAACGCATTACTGTATATTTCAATACTAGCGAATTGCCCGTCAAAAAATGACGGCAATGAAATTGTAAGGTAGCTAATGCTGTTTGGTGTATAATAATGAAATATATAATACATTAATAAATGAATATACTTTACCTATTTTGAAGCATTGGGTTGAAGAGCTGGCAATCTGTTTTGATGTGGCTGCAGCATTAGTGGTGTGGAGCTGCTGTGTAAGCGTCCTGAATGTGTGCAGTGTAATAGTGTGCGTGCGCGAGACCAAACCGTTAGCGTAGCTGTGTACTTCCGCATTGGCGTAAAATGGCGGGTAATGTGTGGTGTGCGTCTTAGCGGAATATCCGTAGGTGTTTTGTGGTGTTTTGCGAGTTTCTTGTGGTGTTTTGCGTGTTTAGACTGCTGTAGCCTCGTTTTCGTTTTGTTCGGCGGCCATTTTTTCTCTCGCTTAGAGAATTTTCGAGTGTCTAAACTCTTTTATTTTGAGTGAAATGAAGGTGTAAGTTGCTTTTTTGATGTCCTGGATGCTCCCCCTTGCTGTAGATAAGCTTTTTATGCATGTGCTGTGTGTATTTATTGAAGGGCCCGTAGCCCACCTCAGGCTTGCCTGGGGTTGGGGGGAGGGGCCACCTGACATGGCAGGCCCGGGTAGGGGCGGGGTGGTGGTTAGCTGAGGGAGGTGGAGCAATGTAGGCGTTTGGCGCCATTTTTCTCCAGTCCGCCCCCAGCTAGTCATGGGAGCAGAGGTGTTGCTGTGCAGCTCCTGCTGACTTGGCATAGTGGCCTCCGGGGTGCTGTCCCAGTGGAGGGAGCACGGAGGGGAGTGCTGGGGGCACTCGGGAGGAGTCCGGGGCTCAACTGGCTGTCCCGATAGCCTGGGCGGCCCTCCCGCGGGCGCAGGGCCCGGGTGCCGGTGTGCTGATCCCAGTGATGTGCCGGCGCCATCCTGGTAGGTCTGTCCCCCCGATGGGACGTGGGGTATGGTGCTAGTGGGGCTTTGGGGTCAGTGGTAGGCTGGGGGGTCCGGATCAAAGGCACATGTCACTGTAGTGTGCACACGGGCGCCCCCCCCCCCTTCCCCCCCCTTCCCCCCCCCCCCCCCCATGAGCTCATGAGTAAGGTCTGTCCCACGCTGGGACGTGGATATGTTGCCTGGGGGCTTTGGTGAGTCCTATAAGTAATATATAAAGGGTACTGAGTTGCGGCGCAGGGTGCCTGCTTGTGGGTACAGGGAGAGTTACAGGGAGACATATGCACATTGGCTTCACCCTCTTCCCACTCTCTTACTTTATCTCTATTCCTCTCTCTCCCTCTCGCAGTCAATTTGAGCTGACTAGGAGATACAGTAAAGGCGGATCAGCATGGGAATATTTAGGATGTCACAGAGTCGGACACGACCGAGTGTCGCCACGTAGGCTATTGGCCAAGTTGAGGCGAGCTATGGCTTATGGTAATGTCACCACCCCTTACTGCCCTCTCATGCGATAAGTATCTCCGGGCGTTTTGGGAAATTGCAGCACGTTGCAGCTTGTTATCAGTGTCGTACTAGGTTCCCGTTCTTGGCGGTACATCTGATGCTTGTCGCTTGTCCCTCGGTCTTGTTGGTCTCTTGGTCCGTCGTCCGGATTAGGGCTCGTGGATCTAATGATTGTGGTATTCTCCTCCAATATGGTAGGTTTCTGCGGCTGCATTTCAGCTTGCCGTGGTGGTTCAGATTTGGAGGGTTCAAATTTTCTTCGCGAGGAGGATCAAGCTTAAGGGTATCTCCTATTGGATGGTGTTAATTTTTGGAGTTTATATATCCGACGTTCGGTGGCTGATGGTTCCGTCTTTTATCAAGTTGCATCAATTTTCCCTCTGGTAGACATCGTGTCTCTTGGCTTTTTCGTTGTCCAAAAGGCGCAGGGCCTTGGGGATAGGGTTAGGAAGCATAGGTCCAACCTGGGTTGTTGTTTGTGTGCTGTTTTTCCCCCAGATAGCATTGCACGGTAGTTTAGTGCGGAGTCACTCTTTCAGTGAGACCAGACTGATGTACTACAGGTTACTTATCCCTAAAATGACATCCGGGTATGAGTTTAGAAGGGTGTGACACGTCGATATGACGCTCAAACAGTCGGGAGCAGGTATTACATATCCTCTTGACGGGTATGGGGAGCGGGCAGCAAGCACAGGACAGATTAGTGATATGCCCTAGTTTTGTTTTCAAATCTTACCGTATCGGCATCAGGGGATCGGCGTCGGGCCCCTTGTCGGTCGGGTTAGAACTAGTGTAGGTTTTGCCGCGTGACGCTAGATTGTATCCCTCGATTGAGCCGTGGGAGGGTAGCGGTGTTAGTGTTCAGTGGGTCTTTCTCATGGTTTGTTTTGTTGTCGTTGTATGGGAAGGGAGTTATGTATATGGTATTGTCTGGCTCTGTTTAGTTATAGTCTCAGGGGTCTTGCCGGCGGGACGCTAGTGCATAGCATCCGGTATTAGTCATATGGCAGGGGGTATCATATGCTTTTCATGTGAGTTACGGGACGTTATCAACTCTTTGTACCGCGTTCGGCAATGTGCGAACTGAGGAGTAGATATGGGTTATATGCAACAAAGGCTGTCACTCCTTTCATCACCTGCGGTTGTATTACGAGTGGGTCTGTTGGGACGGTATCATAAGTTATTTGGGATTGTGTTAGTGCTGTAAGGTACTTGACGTCGTTGCTCTTTATAGAGATATGCATGGCTGGTTGGCAGTGGATCAAATGGGCAGTAATTAGAGGGTGCGGGAATACAGTGGGAGCGTAGGCGGTCCCTCAGTATGTGGTTGCTTGTTCAGGACTACATGGTTGAAATCCCGGTGCTCTGTACGGATGGTGGAGCATAGTGTTATGAAGGTACCAGGAGGATGGACAGTTGGGCACTGGGCACGCGCCTGGGCATTGGTAGGGTTGGGGGACCTAAGTTTCCCCCCGGGCTCAGAGGAGGAGTCCCCCCCCCCCAAAGGTTGGTGGGGTACAAGTAGTAGCTGTTACCCATCGGGAGTCAAGCTGGGTTAATGGGTCCTGTAGAAGGAATGGAAGGAGAGAGCAAGGGGTAAAGGCGAACAGAAGGTATTGCAAAGGGACAGCAGGCGACGGGTAGCCTTTTCCCAAGGGCCTGTGATACCACTGTTCGGGAAGGAGGTCTGTGATAAGGGCAAAGCCTTGCGGGCTGTGCAGCCATCTCTCCTGCCCGCCGGCGTGCCGGTAGTGAGAGTTTGGTTAGTATACAGGCAGGGAGGGCGACCTCAGGTGCCTGGTCTTGGGATCCAAAGGGTGATCGTAAAGGCGAACAGGAGGTATGGCAAAGGGACAGCAGGCGACTGGTAGCCTTTTCCCAAGGGCCGGAGATACCACTGTTCGGGAAGGAGGTCTGTGATAAGGGCGAAGCCTTGCGGGCTGTGCAGCCATCTCTCCTTCCCGCTGGTGTGCCGGTAGTGAGAGTTTGGTTAATATATACAGGCAAGGTGGGGAGACCTCAGGTATGACCATATGGCTGGTTACTGCGGTTATGAAAAGAGGTCTGTGACAAGTTTAAATCCTTGCGTTTCTGTGCGGCCATCTCTTTCCGCTGGTCGGATGGTAGCAGGAGGTTGGTTGGTAAACAGACAAGGTATGTCGACCTCAGGTGACTGGTCTGGCGATCCAGGGTGATCATGTGACCATGTGGCAGCGGCAGCCAGTTGAGCAGGTGGGATAAGGAGGTAGTTACAGTGTGTTGGGCACGCTGATTGCTCCCCCTTCCTGGATTACGGCTCTCTTGGTTCAGCCAATCACGAAGTTGGTTTGCACCTTCCCTTGATGAAATGGGACTGGTTCTATATGAGTGATTCTACGACGTGGGAGATTGCCAGCAGCATTTGGGCATATTCCGCATGGAACTTGCTGCCCACTCGCTTGGTGCAGAAGCAGATGCAGTAACAGCCCTATGGGCTTTTGGAGAAGATGGTCTTGAGAATTGGAAGGTATCGGGCGGAAATAGCATGGGCTATTAGTAAAGCAGACCATGCGGGCGAGTGGCCTTGGTTATCGGTCTTGGCCCAGAGCTGGGCGTGGCCCCGGCTCGGATGGCTCATGAGCAGAGGTGGAGAGTGGAGTGAGGTTTTAGGAGGGTATGTGGCTGGCCATGGTGTTTTTTGTTGGTGGGAGGAGTCGAATCCGCAAAGGTATTATGCGATCTTCTCTGTGGCGGGTGGTGAGGGGAGTCGCCGGGACAGTGGAAAATTGGGGAGATCCTACCCTACGGTGGTATGGATGTTCCAACACGGTAGGCCCTGGATGAGGCTTCTGGGCGTAGGGTGTACTGTCTCTGTCCAGGCTCCTCCCCTCGGGGTTATGTTTATTTATGTATTTATCGTTATGGTTATTACATCATGTTGTGTTTACCAATAAACGCTGTGGCCAGTTATCTCCCAAGAAATGGTCTGTGTCTAATCTGTGTCTAATTTTGTATTCAATGGGTGATGGGGTATAAATTCTTATATGCACCTACCAAATGGGCCTTGCTTAGGTCATGTGTTTTGAATTTGTTCATGGTCGCAGGTTGCAGGCGATTTGTGCGAGGTCATAATGAGTGGTAATGTGTCTCGTATGTTGTTTGCGTTCGAACGTAAAGTTTGGGAGGGTCGCAGTTGCTGTCAAGGAGCGCCTTCGGCTCTAGCTGGCTCGCTCGCCTGCTGACAACTATATATATGTGATATTACACACATTTATATATATTCAGTCAGAGAGAAAAGTCAGGGGTCTATCTGTTGTAATACATATGAATGTATACAGGTTTGTGTGTGTATATAGTGTGTCAATTGTAATACATATGAATGTATACAGGTTTGTGTGTGTATATAGTGTGTCAATTGTAATACATATGAATGTATACAGGTTTGTGTGTGTATATAGTGTGTCAATTGTAATACATATGAATGTATACAGGTTTGTGTGTGTATAGTGTGTCAATTGTAATACATATGAATGTATACAGGTTTGTGTGTGTATAGTGTGTCAATTGTAATACATATGAATGTATACAGGTTTGTGTGTGTATAGTGTGTCAATTGTAATACATATGAATGTATACAGGTTTGTGTGTGTATAGTGTGTCAATTGTAATACATATGAATGTATACAGGTTTGTGTGTGTATAGTATGTCTGTTGTAATACCTATGGATTTATACAGGTTTGTGTATGTATATAGTATATAGCCCCTCTATAATAGCCCCTCTATAACAGCCCCTCTATAACAGCCCCTCTTCAATAGGCTGTGCTGCATGTACTCGCTGCCCCCTCCCTGCTATCATACTCACAGCCGAGCCCCCCGGGCATCCTTTACTCTCCATGCTGCTCTGTGCTCTCCTCTCTCCGGTGCCTGCTCTGTTTACACAAACTAAATTTTAAAGTCCCGCCGCCAGCCGTTTCCGGACTAACTGTCACTGTCTGGGCGGTTGCGGATGACGTCACTTTCGCTGGTGCATGCTGGGGGTTGTAGTGTACGCAAGGGCCGCTGGCTCGTATACATATATAGACAGACACACATACACACACACATATGGGGCGCTGTGCGAGGGCCTCAGTTGCTGGCATGGAGCGCCTTCGGCGCTCCATGCCAGCAACTGAGGCCCTCGCTTTGCGTGAGCAACGGCTCTGGCTGGCTCGCCTGCTCCATCCCAGCAACTGAGGCCCTTGCCCGCAGCCCTCGCTTCGTGCTCATCCCAGCAACTGAGGCCCTTGCCCGCAGCCCTCGCTACGCGAGCCTGCAAGCGTGAGCAACGGCCCGTACGCTAACAACTATATATGTGATTACTGCACTAACAGTCACTGCACATGATCAATGGTTCAATGATATGGAAGTCATATAGGGAAGATGGAGACTTGGTAGGAATGATAATGAGTGGAGACATTTCAAGAATTTGGGGCGATATATTATGTTGAAAAATGTATTTCTTTTTTACATTTGTAACACCTTTTAGCTATATTCATATTCAGTGGTATGTGTTCTTTCAAGTCAATATATATTTGTATATGTTTAATTGTGTTAGGTTTGTTGGTTAAGTAAAGCTTTTTTGGTATTAAAAGTAGAGAAAGTATTCCGGTCCTCTCACCAATGATCGCCCAAAGTTATTGATCTAATTATTTATTGCTAGTGATCTATTTAATCAGTCTGTGTCTTTTTCAAAGAGCTAGGTTAAACACTAGACAACATTAATAGAAACCTATCACATTGTGTACCACCTTAAATAAATAAGTTGTCTGAATGGTTGGCCTAGTATAACACTATACTAATTAATAGTTAATCCGCATATTGCAGATCAGAGTAGATCTTAAAAGGTTGAACTTGATGGACTGAAAGTCTTTTTTCAACCTTAAATACTATGTAACTATGTAACTATGTTTGCTCTAATTTTCTCAAAACGGTATTCTAGCTAGCCTTTCCTTTCATAAATACCAATATAGCTCAGCTACCTCAAAATATGTACACTATATACTTGCAAAAGTATTCACCCCCTTGACATTTTACCTATTTTGTTACATTACAGCCTAAAGTTGAATGTTTTGTTAATCTGAATTATATGTGATGCATCAGAACACAATAGTCTAAGTTGGTGAAGTGAAATGAGAAAAATATATACATAAAACTATTTAAAAAAAAATACAAAAACAGAAAATTGGCATGTGCGTATGTATTCACCCCCTTTGTTATGAAGCCCATACAAACCTCCGGTGCAACCAATTACCTTCAGAAGTCACATAATTAATGAAATGATGTCCACCTGTGTGCAATCTGTCATTACATATACACAACTTTTTTGAAAGACCCCAGAGCCTGCAACACCTAAGCAAGAGGCACCACTAACCAAACACTGCCATGAAGACCAAGGTTCTCTCCAAACAAGTAAGGGACAATCTTGTTGAGAAGTACAAGTCGTGTTAGGTTATAAAAAAATATCCAAATTTTTGATGATTCCCAGGAGCACCATCAAATCTACCATAACCAAATGGAAAGAAAATGTCACAACAGCACACCTGTCAAGAGACGGCCACCCACCAAAACTAACGGACCGGGCAAGGAGGGCATTAATCAGGCAGCACAGAGACCAAAGGTAACCCTGGAGGGTCTGCAGAGTTCCACAGCAGAGACTGGAGTATCTGTACATAGGACGACAATAAGCCGTACGCTCCATAGAGTTGGGCTTTATGGCAGAGTGGCCAGAAGAAAGCCATTACTTTCAGCAAAAAACACGTTTTGAGTTTGTGAAAAGGCAGGTTCTTTGGTCTGATAAAAATAAAATTGAACTTTTCGGCCATCAAAGAAAACGCTATGTCTGGCGTAAACCCAACAGATCACATCACCCAAAGAACACCATTTTTCAGCAGGGAGGACTGGGAAACTGGTCAGAGTTGAGGGAGATATATAGTAGCTAAAAAGCTAAGTATTACATTTGTGTTCACATTTGAATGTTTACAACAAGTTAAAAAACTTGTTTTATGCCCAGAATTCCGAGAAATACAGTTATTACACTGATTCTGGGAACCTTAGCAGGGATATGCAAATGTGTCCACAAATGGCTTGCTCTTGCAAACCATAACCATATCAAACATTACTTCCCTTATATTGTATATATTTGTATTTATTAATTTATTTAGTTTATGCAGGTATAGATTGAAATTCAGCATATTCAATGCTTTGCCAGTTTGCTTCATTCCTTCCAAGACCTTTGCAATTAATATCATACTTATGAATGACAACCAGCTGGCTGTAAAAGAAGTGTTGCACATGTTCTAGTCATTCTTATATGTCTATTTTTATTGTTCTCCTGGTCTGGTTTTATATGTAAGTTTGCTGCTATCATAAAGTTTGCTGACCTCTGCTCTAGTAATTTTATCACACTGTGCCGAAAATAAAGCAAGCTATTACACCGAAAAAACTACTATGCTAGTCAGCAAAAAGGGAGACATACAAGTGATCTCATTGAAACAGTATTTGTTTTAAAACAAAGTATACTGATAATTATGTATCTAACTGTAGACTACAGCATGCTGCAGGGCAGTGATTCCCATTTCTCCCCTATAGGAACCCCAGACAGATCAGGATTTAAGTTTAACACTATGGGAGGGAGGCAATTAGTGGCTCCTTATCCTGTTAAATACTAATTGACTCAAATGTGTTCATACAGTGTTAAGCCTAGTGGTGGAGCTAGTGAATTAACGGCCTGGTGCAAAATGATTTAGCCCCCGCCCCCCCTCGCGTATTTATCTACCTCATAAGAGTCCATAACAAATCCAGATGTATTTGCAGATGGTGAGAGCACCCTTTTTGTGATCAGATCACCTTTCTATAAAGTAATTATCTGCCATTCACATTTTTTTTAATTAAGATTCCTGCTTTACTGACAGTAAAATGTGGCCCCTACCCTGTTGTGGGTCCTGGTGCTTTGCATCTGCTGCACTAACAGAAGCTTCTACTGGTTAAGTCTAAATCATGGCATGTTTGGGATGCTTGAGTAGAGAGATGAATTAATCAAAAGGATGAAGTAAGTAAAAGGAAGAAATAAGGGCATGACAAATACGGTAATTAAAAGAGGGTAAAAGCAGTGGCAGAGCTAGTGCATGGGGACCCCAAAAAGAACCCCCCCCCCCTCCCCAGGAGGTAAAAGGGACATTTGTTTTATTTTAGCGCTCTCCAGCCCCCCTGCAACATCAACTCACACATATTAGAGAACAACTGTGCTGTAATAATATATATATATATATATATATATATATATATATATATATATATATATATATATATATATATATATATATTAATTAAATGTATATGGAAGTTTCATGTTTTTAACTTTTTTCTAGTGTAACACATATTACTTATATCAGAAGCATTAAAGAAAACATTGTATTTATTCTATTTTTATTTTTAACATTTGTCACTGTTAAAATTAGGAATAAAATATTCTACAGTTGTAAATAAACCCAATGCTAGTTATTAGTTTATATCAGAAACATACATTACAATGATTCATGATTTACACATACAGATTGATTTTATTTAAAAAAAAATGTCCACACTCCAGGAGGTGCTTGCTTAGGCACCTAGTACTAACCAATAGAAAAACTGCATTCAAGTACGTTTTTAACCCTATACTAAACTTTTCGCTAGTAGCAGCATGGTGCAGCGATCCAGAGCTGCAATGCATATTGCATCATTCAAGGGAAGAGAAAGAGGTGTCTTATAGGAACAAAATACTACAAATCCCATGATGCTTTGCTGCAGAGACTGAATTCCCATACTGCTACCTGTGATTGGCCACAACAAATTATGCATTTTATGTTAATTTAGCTAGGATTTTCAGGGGCATTCCTTGTCGCAAGAAAACTGAAGAAGTTCTGTAAACTCTACAGTAAGTTTATTAATGTTTATTTTGTTGATTTCCATGCAAAACATTTTTTTTTCATACACTACTGATCCTCCTCTACCAGATGCATTCATAATCCAGGTAACTTCTATATGCCTTTAATCCACATATTACAAGGATCAGGTGAGATCTACAAAGCTTGACCCTGGTGGATTAAAAGTATTTTTTCAACCACAATCTCTATGTTACTATGTATATGTGTACAAAAAAAATCTCATATTCAAAATGTTATTTTCTTTTTGCAGTTTATCTCATTGACCTTTAGAGTCTCTGCATGTTACTTGCTGCAACATAATGTACAAAACAAATACCAATGTAATAAAGTAGCTTTAATAGTAAAACACCTCTACTCTTTTTGCTTAGCTTTAAGATTCTAAAACATAAAATTCCTTAATCTGAAAATATATCAATAGCTCGTTTAACTTGTAATTGCTTTCAAAGCTGTACCCTATCAAGATCTAATATTAACACTGATTATCCTTACTTGTCATCTCGGTCATTGGGTTGTAACATTAGAATATAACTGGCTCAGCAGTTTTAAAAGGGCAGTTTTGCATAGAGAGAGACGTATTTATATGCAACAGCATGAAAGAATTAAGAATATTTCTGGAGAAATACAAACACCATAAAGCAGATGTTTCATGCGTAAAAAAACAAACGTCACATTCCATACATACAAGTAATTTAATAGTTCTAAAGTTTAAAAAACATGATGCTAACAGAGCATTACAGTGTACTAAAGAGAGAAATGATTATATTTACCTTACTCGCACTACTATCCTTTCTGCTATAAATGCCAGCACTATCCCAACAAGTGTTATTTTCAGGAGTTTTCCCATTGTTGAAAAGTTAGTGAGTGTAGACCCGAGTTTTCTGTCTGAGAGCAGACAAAGCAAACAAAGCCTGGGGATCAGAGGAGGAGGAGGAGGGGTCACAGGAAGGGAGGGTCCTGCTGTCACAGGGAGAAGATAAGAAAATACATACATAATAATCAGGAATTTTAATCATCTGTACAAAATCAACTAATATATATATATATATATATATATATATATATATATATATATATATATATATATATATATATATATATATATATTAGAGCATGTAACATGCTATTTAAATAATAGCAAATAATATTTAGCTGTAGATGGGCAGGTCATAACAGAGAAGTCAGACAAATTGCAGTCCACTGGAGAAGTAACAAGAACATCTTATGGATGATCAAAACCTGACACAAGATGGCAGGCTGAGGTCCATAAGGTGACAAAGAGTCGAACACAACAGAACAACTAAACTACGAAAAAACAAACCATTACTATTAAAGGGACATGAAACAAAACTATTGTCTCAAGCATTTAAATGAGAATGTTTTCTACTATATAAAAGTTGTTGTTTTGCATTACAAAATATGAAGTAAACCTGTTTAAACTTCTTTAGTACTAACAGGAACTGCAGAGGGCAAACTTTAGTCTGTAGGTCTCATCAGCTGGTAGAAAGCAAGCCATCAAGGGAAGTTGTTCTGAAAAAGTTTTTGTGCTCTGAGACCTTTATTTAAAAAAAGAAAACACATGGTGACACATTAAAAAATACCATATTGGCCCGAAAATAAGCTACACCTGGAAATAACACAAGAGACACAGGGAAGGGGCATAGACACGGGGGAGACACACAGGAGGAGGGGGGGGGGGGGGGAAGATACATGGGGGAAAGAGATACAGGGCAGGGGGGAAGAGATACAGGGGAGAGAGTAGGGGGAAGAGATACAGGGGAGAGAGTGGGCGGAAGAGACACATGGGAGGGGGAAAGAGAAAGAGGGGGGCAGGGGGCGGGAAGACGCACAGGGGAGATATAGGGGAAGGGGTGGAGGAAAACATATATATATTATCCCATCATTTATGACTAGTTAATTAATAATTATCAGAGGTCCAGTGGGGAGAAGAATTGGTCCTAAGACCACCCCAAAAGGATCTCAAAAAGGACTCTATTTAACTTTGTAGCAACTTATGATAAAATCAAACTTTATTAAATCACTAGCGACTTGCCCGTCAAAAAATGACAGCAATAAGATTGTAAAACAGGTAATGTTCTTTGTGTGCGACATTAATTTTGTTGGTGTTCCAAGATCCTTCAGGGCTCATTGCGAGCCTCGCGCTGAGCGCCTTCGGCGCACATTGCGTGTCTCGCAATGAGCGCCTTTGGCGCTCATTGCTTGGCTCTTGGTTGTTTGTGTGCTATGAGCAGCGTTGGTGTTTTTTTTTGGGTATGGCAATGAATAATTAATAAAATAAGAAATTAATATACTTTACTTATTGTGAAGTCATATATGCAGCATTGTGTTGAAGAGCTGGCAATCTGTTTTCATGTTGCTGCAGCATCAGTGGTGTGGAGCTGCTGTGTAAGCGTCATGAATGTGTGCAGTGTCATAGTGTGCGTGCGCGAGGCAAATCCGTTAGGGTAGCTGTGTACTTCCGGATTGTGTAAGAGTGTTCTATAATGGCGCCTAATGGGTGGTACGCGGCTGTGGCTGATTTTGCATACATGTTTTCGGATGTCGTCCGACTTTTTCGGAAAATCTTTAGGTGTTTGGTGGTGTTTTGCGTGTTTAGGATCCTTTAGCCTCGTTTTTGTTTTGTTTGGCTGCCATTTTTTTTCTCGCTTAGCTGATTTTCGGGTGTCTAAACTCTGTAATTTGGACTTAAATCGAGGTGTAACTTCACTTGCAGAGGTCCTGTGTGCCCCCCTTGCTGTGGGCAAGCTTTTTATGTGTTTGTTGTGTGTATTTCTTGTGTTTGTAATGTTTTTTGGGTTGCGCGGGTTGTGTCCTTGTTTTCCGATCTCGTACGTCTTTTTCAGAAAATCCGTAGGTGCTTGGTCATGTTTTGCGTCTTTAGAGTTCTGTAGCCTCGTTTTTGTTTTTTTCTGCGCCCATTTTTTCTCTCGCTTAGGGGATTTTCGAGTGTCTAAACTCTTGTGTTTCGAGTTAAATTGAGGTGTACCTTGAGTTTTCGAGGTCCTGCGTGCCCCCCTTGCCGTGGGTAAGCTTTTTATGTATTTGTTGTGTGTATTTATTGTGTTTTTCATGTTTTCATGTGCGCGGGTTTCGGCTGTTGTTTGCTAGGTCGTAATGGGTCGTAACCAGTGTTGTATTTCTGTGTCGTAAGTCTGTTAATTTTGCGAGGTCCGCAGTCGCTGCGCAAGCCTGCGGCGTTAGCAACAACCCGCATGCTCACAACTATATATGTGATACATATAACTATATTGCGGAATTATCAAGATTAAATGTATACATATATACAACCAAATAGAGTGACCCGCACTGGCTTTCCAAGCCGAAAAAATTGCTGCAAAATCATAGGCAGCAAGAAATATAAGATCATAAATTCAGGTAACTGCTACTAAGGCAACCGAATAGCTTAACTCTAGTATATAATATTGTGACAAGTCACTTGAAATAATGTAACTGAAGGGTCTAATATAGGCTAGAGATTCTTAAGATCAATTGACAGGTAACAGATCTCCATTTATTAAGTATGCAATAGGAAGTCTACTATTAATACTGTTGGTGCCGCAGACTGCTACAGTCAAATGCTGTCTGTGTCACCAAAGTTGCTATAGTATTGACTGCCCCGTCCACCAAGGAGGCTAAGGGAAGCCAGTGGAGTGATTGACATAGAGGTGATGCCGACACTGAACGTTGTGTACAGAAGATGAGTCTAGCAGAGGCATTCATAATGGATTGAAGTGATGGGTAGGCCAACAAGAAGCGAGTTGCAGTAGCCTAGTCGAGAGATAATGAGAGAGTGTATAATGGCTAATGAATGATTCTATCGTACGTGGCTGAAACAAAGAGGCAGGACAAATACAAAATACTTGTACACTATATACAATAGAAATACTCAAATCCAACTATAGAGTAAGATAAATTATTGAATAAGTACATATTGTTCTGGACTCCCAATAAGAATGGAATACCTGGAAAATAACAGTAATGGAAGATCAGTTAAAGATTTAAATAACAGGGACCGATTCTAACATTAAAAAATATTTCAAAAACTAGCGACTTGCCCGTCAAAAAATGACGGTAATAAAATTGTAAGGCAGGTAATACTGTTTGGTGAAGACATTAATTTTGTTGGTGGTCAGAGATCTTTCCACGCTCATTCCGAGCCTGGCGCTGAGCTTTTTGCGCTGTGAATGTGTTTTGTGTTTATTGTGAGATTTTTTTTTCTTTTTGTGTACATTTGTTTTTGTACGCTAATGAAATAATTAATACATTAATAAATTAATATACTTTACCTATTTGGAAGTAATATATGCAGGAAGCATTGTGCTGAAGAGCTGACAATCTGGTTTGATGTTCCTGCAGCATATAATGTAGGTTTGCACTGTTGTGTAGCTGAGGTGTAAGTGTCAGCAATGTGTGCAGTGTGTAGTGTAAATAGGCTGCGTGCGTGAGGGGAAGTCGTTAGGGTAGCTGTGTACTTCCGCATTGTGTAAGTTAGTGTTGTAAAATGGTGGCTAATGTGTATGTGGTACGCGGCTGTGCATGAGGTAGCGTCCTTGTTAATAGTGTATCTTGTATCTCGTACAGCTTTTTGGAAAATCCGTATGTGCTTGGTGGTGTTTTGCGTGTTTAGGGTCCTGTAACCTCGTTTTTGGTTTTTCGGCGGCCATTTTGTCTCTCGCTTAGGGGATTTTCGTGTGTCTAAACTCTGGAATTTGGACTTAAATTAAGGTGTAACTTCACTTGCAGAGGTCCTTTGTCTCCCCCCCCCCCCCCCTTGCTGTGGGTAAGTTTTTTATGTGTTTGTTGTGTGTATTTCTTGTGTTTGTAATGTTTTCATGTGCGAGCGGTTCGGGCGTTAAGGTTGCATTTTTGCGAGGTCGTAATGTTTTTTTTCTAAGTCCCGCATATCGTATTTTTTGATGCCAAGTCCGTAAATTTTGCGTTGTAAGTCCCTCATTGCAGCCGACTTGGGAGCCTTCACCTCCGCAAATGCGGCCCCTCGATTCGTGAGGGTCCGCATTTGCACGCTGAAAGTATGGCGCTTATCTGCACCAGCGCAAGGAGCACCTTCGGCGCTCCTTGCCAGCAACTGCGGCCCTTGCTTTGCAAGCGTTAGCAACAACCCACATGCTCATAACTATATATGTGATATTAAACTTCAAATGATTATGAAGGGAAAAAAACCTAAACTACAAGAGCTGACTACTATTGAATTAACATAAATCTAGGATATTTTATGAGTGATGCTTTACCCACCATATAAGAATTTAGTGATCCAATTATGTTATTATTTACATATCCCTCCTAATAGAGTATTTATCTCAAACCTTAAGGACAACCGGGTTATTGTAAATTAATTAATAATGATATATCCAGCACACTATTCAAATTAATGCTGTATAAGTGAAGTCTTCATTAATGCCCATTGGTGATAAGCTGTTAAGATAGAAAATCTACTTGGCCTCTCTTTGAAGCAACATTTGATCAATGTCACTCCTACGTTTAGAAAGCTTAATTTTTTCTATTCCACAGAATTTTAAGGATGTTATATCTCAGCCACGTAATTAATTGATTTGTCTTGCTATTGGCACTTCTGTATGGTTGTTTATTGAATGAATGTGCTCCAGTACGTGCCACCTAAGCTGACGGCTGGTTTTCCCTTTACATTTAATTAGATACACAACTGCTGTAGTGCAAGACCTTTATTGGACAATAAGATATGCCAATACTTTTTAAAGATAGCTGTGATTTCATTATGTAAGGGATTGAAGGTACTAATCATCCTTATCACATTTGGAGTAGGTTCAGTTGCAAATTCTTGCTTTTGTAACCGTTCACTCCTTTGTTTTGACTCTGACATACACTTTTTTTTAGGATATTATGTGAGTATCCTCATTGTTTAAAGTGACAGTACAGGTCTTTGGCTTGAGACTCATAGTCATCATTGTTAGTACAGTTCAGTCTTAACCTTAAATATTGTCCAAAGGGTATGCTGTTTAGTAAATGTCTAGGGTGATGACTCAAGCCCATGAGTAAACTGTTTGTAGCCGTACTTTTCCGGAAACTCTTGGTTATGATGGCATTCAATTCAGTTTTAGTTATCACTAAATCCAAGAGCTGAACTTGCTTCTGGCTTACAACGTAGGTACGTTTTAAACCAATGGTGTTCCTATTAAGACCACTAATAAAGTTCTTAAGCTCTTCTCCAGTACCATTCCAGGTGAGTAAATTGTCTTCTATGAAGCGCAACCATACACCTATGTTATTGGTATAATTGGTCATTTCCTCACAGAATACTTCTTGATCTTCCCACCATCCCATGAATAAGTTGGCATAATTGGGGGCACACGTTGTCCCCATCACTGTTCCTCGGATCTGGTGGAAGTATCCCTCATCAAAAAGGAAGTAGTGGGTGAGAGAAAGACAAGGGGGGAGGGAAGAGACAAGGGGGCAACAAGAGCAGAGGGGAGAAACAAAGGGGGTAGGGAGAGATAAGGGGGGAGGAGAGAGACTAGATATATGGCCTATAGTAAAATCAAATCAAATTTTTTTCCCTGACTCGAATTTTAAGAGAATGGCTTATATTCAGGTATTGTCTTTTTTTCCCATTGAATTTTAAAACTGAGGCTTATTTGCAGGTGTAATTATCAGAGGTCCAGTGCGGAGAATAATTGGTCCTAAGACCATCCCCAAAAGGATCTCAAATGAGACTCTATTTAAAGTGGTAGCAACTAATGATACAATCCAACTTTATTAAATCATGCAAATAACTATATTGGGGAATTACCAAAATTAAATATATACATACAGTATCTCATAATAGTGAGTACACCCCTCATATTTTTGTAAATATTTTATTATATCTTTTCACTTCCCACTTCCTCTGGGATTAACTCTCTTGGGGTATCAGGGGGCAGACATGGATTATCTGACCCCACCCAGGGAACATTCCACTGGGTCTCTGGCTCTTTGGGCTGGTGACTAGGCCCTGACACAGTTACTGCATGTTCTAGGGGCAAACATTCTCCATCCTCAGGAGTTGGCAAAGAAACAGTGTTTACCCCTTCCCCCTCCTCACTTTGTTTACAGTCTAGAAATGCCTCTCCCCAGTTCCAGTGAGCATACTATCTCTGGTACATACCGTCTGAGTTGTAAAAATACTTCTTGGGTATCGCATCCCACAATTCCACATACTCAGCCTCCAGTTGCAGCTCTTGCTGAATCAGGGGTTCCAGCAAAGGAGCCTCCGGGAACCATGCTTCCAGTCCCAGACCCCGGCAGCGTTCAACAAACAAGTTACTATGCCTCCTTGCAGTTCCCATGCCACATTCCGGATCACCATTCAGAATCTCACCGACCCCATATTCTAGATCCAAACGAAAATAGAGATCCTCTCTCCGGCCACCCAAGGACTCTATCCTGGCAAGGTACTGTTCCTCCAAGTCCATCTCTTTCTCTACCAGTTCCTCCAACCAGCTTGCCAGCTCATGGCCATGCCATAATTGCATGAATGCCATCCATTGATTTAGCAGGAGTAGTCTGTAGTCCTCTGCTTCCATCTGCTCCATTTTCTGGTCCTTCTCAGAGTACCCCACCACTGTGCCACCAATTATCACGACCCACTCTCTGGCTGGGGTCTGCTGACTTGATTTGGGTTACTCTGGACCTTGGAGCCTTTTTGATTACAGGAGCATCATGTCTCAGCCCTTGGTTTAGACTGAGCAATATTGACAGTAAGTCTGACGAATCTTACTGCAAGCATATGTCCCCGGGTAAATAATACATCTACACACCACGTCTTGATGAAAATTATGAACCAAGTTTTATTTTAGAACAGCATATTTAAAACCTTGCACAACACATTATAGGGAGTGGCTACCTTTAGTCAAACCCTCATCCCCCTCTCTCTGGCCAATAGGATAACCTCTACAGTAACCTAATTACCTCTGTCCAATGTAGTAGAGGGAGGCTATGGGAACCACCAGACCCCTCCCCTGAGCCAACCCCAGGCGTGGCAACCAAGCTCATTCTGACCCAGGCGGTCCCAGGGGAAACTTCCTGTTTGCTCCTAGGCCCCCCCATTGTTATCTAGGTGCCTGGCTGTCTGGCAAATCTCTTTGTTTAGGTTCTGGCGACACCCTGTGAGGTTTATCTTGTTTAGGATAAACCCATTTGGCTCAGCTCCTGCCTCAGTGTTTATACAATGGGGGAGGGTTGACTAATTAAAACATAACTATCACTCCCCAATACAATATACAATATAACACTAACATATTATCCCCCATAACACAATATACAGATGGTGGCGATTGGTATATAACAGTCCAGTCCCAATATAGGCCACTGCTGCCAGTCTCAAGATGGCCCCAGCATAGTTCACGCCAAATCCAATATGGCCCCTGGGTGATTCATGACAACCATTATTTTCCAGCACTGCCTTAACCCTCATGGGCATGGAGTTCACCAGAGCTTCACAGGTTGCCACTGGAGTCCTCTTCCACTCCTCCATAATGACATCACAGGGCTGGTGGATGTTAGAGACCTTGAGCTCCCCCTCCTTCTGTTTGAGAATGTCCCACAGATGCTCAATAGGGTTTCAATCTGGAGACATGCTTGGCCAGTCCATCACCTTCATCTTCAGCTTCTATAGCAAGGCAGTGGTTGTCTTGGAGGTGTGTTTGGGGGTTGTTATCACGTTGGAATACTGCCCACTGGTCCAGACCCCTAAGGGGGGATCGTGCTCTGCTTCAGTATGTCACAGTACATGTTGTCATTCATGGTTCCCTCAATGAACTGTAGCTCCCCAGTGCCCCGAGTTTGACCACGCCACCCAGGTGCAAACATTATACTGTATAAGTCAGCTCCAGTTTTCGATACTCGACGCACCTCACTTAGGAAAAATAGGCTTGGAACTCATCGCTTGCTCAGAACTCACTCGCGACACCCTGCATCTTGTCTCTCCATGAAGTGAAGAGCAGTCTGTGCCTGTAACAGCCAATGTGCAGCATGTGCCTATAAGAGCCGATGCGCAGCCTCTCCTTCTCTAGCTCTATCCCTTGCCCCTTCTGTCTCTCCCTGTCCCTTGTCTCTCTCTCCCCTTCTTTCTATCTTCTTTCCCTTCTCCCCCTCCCTTCTCATTCTTACCTCCTCTCTTTTTCCCTTCTTTCTCTGTCCCTTTTCCTTCTATCTCTTCTCTCCCTTCTCCACTTCTCTCTCTCTCCCTTAACTCCCTCCCTTCTATCCCCTATCTCTTTTCGCTTTTTCTCTCCCTTCTCTCTCTCCACTCTCTCCCTTCTCCCTCTCTCTCTCCCCTTCTCACTCTCCCCTACTCTCCATCCCTTCTCTCTCTCCATTCTCTCTCTTCTCTTTCCTTCTGAAATCAGAGAACTCCATTACATACATGCATATATATATACAGTCACAGAGACACCTTAATATGTTTGGCAACTCCTGTCCTGGAAAGTCCCCACAATTGCTTAATCAATTATCATTAATTACACATGCCAGATGCTTAACAACCCTTCAGTGAGCCTGACACCATCCATTCTGCAGATTCACTTTCCAGTCATCTTCCAATTTCATTTTACCTTTTTTTCTTTTCTCTCTAAACCAAAAGCTTCACACACTACCACATCTCTCCCACCTATCCATTCACCCGTCCCATCAACCTACTTACTTATGATTTGTGTTCATTTATATTGAATGTTTAATACTATCACCTCCATTTTACACTGATATACCCACAAACCTAATTATTAATTAACCCTCTACTCTCTCTTTCAATACTTGCAAAGCTCTTGCTTCTTCCTTTTATTACCTTTTGTTTTATTTGTCCCTTTAAATCAGGGGTGGGCATGAGGGGCCACACACATGCCTGGATTTGATGATATCCCTGCCGTGCACATGGGGGGTCAATCAATTCTTCAGTCATCCTGATTGACTGACCTGTGCACAGAATCTTCAAATCCAGGCATGTATGAGGCCCTCCAAGACAAAACTAGCCCCCCCCCCCCCCGCTTTAGATTGTAAATTTGCAAGTTTTCAATCTCATAAGGAGCTTTGAAAAAAAAAACACCATGTATGTAAGATTTTAAACTCAAAAATAGGGCCCTCAACTTTGAGTAATGTGTTTAATATTGTATTTATTTCTTTACAGTGCTACAGAATAGGTTGGCGCTTTACAAAAAACTATAATAATAATAATAATAACCATTCAGTGGAATGGTGAAGCCCATAGGTGTCACAATGTATATGTGTCAAAATATTAACTCACAATAATCATTAATGAACTTGTTCACCCATGCTTTAAAAAATATTGATGATAACATTTAAATAAGTGTGTGAACACATATTGGATATATTAAACCACACTTGTTTAACTGAAATGATGACCAATATCCTTAAAAAAAAATATTGAATTCACTGTTCTGTATGTTGATGTCACAAATCCATTAACATGAGGAACACACAGAAACATGGATGACGGTATAACAAAAACATCCTTTATTGAATACATAAAGCGCAGTCATAACCATGCATTAATATCATGGGTGTAGTGTGGGCAGATCAGAAAAGACAAAATTGAAAAAGCTAAAGGGGTCAAGGTAATACTATATTATAATAATAATAATAATAATGATGATGGGTTTTTTGCTTTATTATGCTGGAGAGAAGGAAAGTCGTTGTCAAGTTGTGGTATGTTTTTTGCATTTTTATACACTTAATTTAATAGTAATATTACACATATATACGTTACATAATTTACCTGCACATATATTAATATATTCACACATAGTTACATATTCTACCCACAAGCCCCATACAAATTATCCCTTTACCCCCACCATTTACTCTTTACCTTAAACACTGACACTCACACTTTATTTATACACATATCAAATACAGTTTTTCTTTCATATACTTATATTTAAATCACACATTAGATATATTTTATTATTTACTTTTTTGGAGAGATAATTGAGGGAAGAGTGAGGAGGGGAGAGGAGGACAGTAGAGAAGATAAGAGAGAGTGTCACTGGGAGAGGAGTGGAGAAAGGAAGTTGTGAGGATAGAAGCAGAGACGGATTGATAGATAGGGCTAAGAGTGGCAAGATTGGAAATTCAGGTAAGGGGAGGATTGTAGGCAGACACACAGGGCTCAGGAACAGGGATAGGAGGGACCTGACTCCAGGGAGAGTGGTGAGAAGGGACAGACCTTCCGTGCCAACACCCTACATGGGGTAGGGATGTGAGTCCTGGCAAATGAGGTAACCACGCTTGGATATGTGAGGTTTGTCAATGACACTTGTCTGTCCAAGATAACACAGAAGATGACAGAGGAGGCCAAAACAGCAAGAGCAACATGCGGTGCCCCCCAGTGCCTGTGCAGTTGAACAAGTGGGAGAGGATGCTGAGGAACTGGAACGCCCCAGCGACTGTTGTTGGATATCCTGGCCTTATGGACCATTCCAGGTAAATATCATACATGCCATCATTCCTTCACATACCCACAAGTAGACCTCAGAGATATAGAATGTAACTGCTGCCTATCCAATGTAAATGGTGCCTGTCAATGAAGGGGATATGTAGGCATCCTGGATTTGGCTAGAGATATATCATAACTGTGTATAAATGTGTGTCTAAATACTTAGAGATAATATAATACAATGTGCAGTGTATTGTCCTAGACTACCAAGGACCATGTTTCAGCAGCATATTGCAGAATGGTCACAGATTGGTTAGTTTTACACACTGCACAGCAAGTTGAGCAGAGTATGTGCCTTCAAGCAGAATGTATTGTTTTGATGAGCTAGTGCAAACAAAGCTTAGTACTTAGTACATAACAATGATTATTTTTTGCAAAAACAACTCCTACACCACCTCCAGTTGCCCCTGAACCCAACGTTGGAACCTACGCTAGAGGAAATGCTGGTGTATGTGCAGTGTCAGGAGCACGCAATCATAAGCATACTGACTGTCATCTCCGCCCAGCAGCCCACTGCAGCCCACTGCAGCCATCAGATAAGTTTCATGGCCTGGCTGCTCCGGACGGTGCAGAACCAGCATTTTAACTAAACATGGACATCACCCAGAGCATTCTGGTCACAAGCACAATCTCAACGACACCCGAACTGTCACCAGCACATCAGCAGCCTGGAATCTCCTCATCTCCCGCCATGCCTCCTCCTCCATCAGGTGGTATTCTTTCATCTTCTTCTGCAATACCTAGCATAAGAGAGGGCATGGAGGAACAGGGGGTGGGGGTCCTATGCTCGGGCAGAGGAGGAGATAGGGGCTGCATCTAATTTTTACCTTCTCAAAAACAGATAATGTCAACATACTCATGCCTGTCTGCAGAGTAGATGATCATGACCTATATGATGGTGAAATTTAGTAACCATGTGGCTACCCACCATCACATGGTCCATAATACTCTTCTGTCTGGACATGTATGATTATAGTTAACATTTCACCAAGTGATGGTCACTGAGGAGTGCTTCTGAGATGTTCTTAGTACTTGGTGGTAAAACCCTTGTTAACAATCACAGAGGTCAGATGGTTCTTATAGTTGGCCACCAGGTTTGCACACATCTCTGGAGGGATTTTGTCCCATTCCTCTTTGTAGATCCTCTCCAAGTCATTACGGTTTTGTGGCTGATGTTTGGCAACTCGAACCTTCAGCTCCCGCCACAGAATTTCTATGGGATTAAGGTCTGGAGAATGGCCTTAATGTGCTTCTTCTTGAGCCACTCCTTTGTTGCCTTGGCTGTGTGTTTTGGGTCATTGTCATGCTGGAATACCCATTTTAAATGACCAGCTGAGGGAAGGAGGTTCCCACCTAAGATTTGATGGTACATTTCCCCGTCCATCGTCCCTTTGATGCGGTGCAGTTGTCCTGTCCCCTTAGCAGAAAAACACCCCCAAAGCATAATGTTTCCACCTCTATGTTTGACGGTGGGGATAGTGTTCTTGGGGTTGTAGGCTGCATTCCTGCTTCTCCAAACATGGTTAGTTGAGTTGATGCCAAAGACCTCGATTTTGGTCTCATCTGACCCCACCACTTTCACCCAGTTCTCCTCTGAATCATTCAGATCTTCAATGGCAAACCAGATGGGCTTGTACATGTGCTTTCTTGAGCAGGGAGACTTGCGGGCGCTGCAGGATTTCAGTCCTTCATGGCATAGTGTGTTACCAATTGTTTTCTTGGTGACTATGGTCCCAGCTGCCTTGAGATCATTAACAAGATCCTACCGTGTAGTTCTGGGCTGATTCCTCACCGTTCTCATGATCATTGAAACTCCATGTGGTGAGATCTTGCATGGAGCATCAGACCGAAGGAGACTGGCAGTTATTTTGTATTTCTTCCATTTGCGAATAATCGCACCAACTGTTGGCACCTTCTCACCAAGCTTCTTGACAATGGTCTTGTAGCCCATTCCAGCCTTGTGTAGGTCTACAATCTTGTCCCTGACATCCTTGGACAGCTCTTTGGTCTTGGCCATGGTGGAGAGTTTGGAATCTGATTGATTGATTGCTTTTGTGGACAGGTGTCTTTTATACAGGTAAAAAGGTGAGATTAGGAGCACTCCCTTTAAGAGAGTGCTCCTAATCTCAGCTCGTTACCTGTATAAAAGACACCTGGGAGCCAGAAATCTTGCTGACTGATAGGGGATCAAATACTTATTTCCCTCGCTGACCTGCAAATCAATTTATAACTTTTTGACATGCGTTTTTCTTGTTCTTTTTCTTTTGTTATTCTGTCTCTCACTGTTAAAATACACCTACCATTAAAATTATAGACTGGTAATTTCTTTGTCAGTGGACAAACGTTCAAAATCAGCAGGGGATCAAATACTTTTTTCCCCCACTGTATTTCTTGACATCTATGTCCTTATGCATTTGATTACTGTAATCTTATGTTTTCATGTCAATAATATCATGTTAAATATTAATGAATGTTGGTATAGCCAAGTGTTTACAGTTTCCATGTTAAATCGGATGTTAATATCAACAGAGTTTATTATCAGTTCACATATTGGTGCACACAGCACCTAAAATATGTATTAAGTGTGACATCATGATGAAGTATTTAGCTTTATTTACTTTAAAAAAAACCCATTGTAATCTGAACAGTACAGGCCATATGCCCAACATATATTCAAGCAGAATTTACACAATGATAGTACCGTATATAGTTCTACATTATGCTTAAGACTGATTTGTTTGGAAGTAAAAATACCAAATCATTACATTATAACACTGTTCTGGATCACCATTCGCTCAAGTGGTTTTAAACTTATCACATGTAATGTTCTTAATAAAATAATATGATAACACTAGATATGATTTAATATATTTATTATTGGTATACATATTGTCACGTGTACAACAGTAATGATGTGGGACTTCACAAGACAGGTGAATGTAAGATTCCCGTTAATGGGGGTAAGTTTCCTGAAGCTCCATCTGTCTCTCCACAGCCTTCTTGTGTCGTTGCTGGCCTCCCTCAACAGCTAATACACATGAATGCAATACCCCTTGATTTGGCCCTATATTCCCTTGTCCATGTGCCTATAACAACCTTTTCCTTAAATGCAACCTCAGACAATCCAGAGCATGGCATGTGCTATACAGTAATATACCTATTGTGCTCACTTCCAGTATGGATTATCAGTCCCCATTTAGCCACAATCAGTGCCAACTACTCCTCTCTTTAAGGCCTCAGGCTGTCCATGATAAGATACCCCAGTGTATAATACCCAATGGTATTGTGTAGATGTCATACAGTATTTTTCCATGGATGTGACATTCATGATCACTCTCAATACTGTGATGTGGTCAGGATTAATGCTGTTAAACGCTTAGTTTGGTTAGCTTTTTAATAGGCAATTCATTTTGGCACATGTTGTAGGCTATGTTGGTTTCCTAATATGTATTAACCACTGGTGTCTATGTTACCATTGAAGATGATATATGTAAAGTGACTAAAAGATATTGGTTAAAAAGTATTTTTAATTACAACATATGAGGCAATTGGACTGTTAAGTATTCATTTCTAATACACTTACACACGTTTTCATAATTTTATAGTATTGTACTGCTTTTGACAGGTCTCATAAAGTCATATAAAGGTAGATACGGGTACTCTTCGGTGCACATAAATTTTCTTCAAACATCTGCTTAAGTTTGGGTTTACGCAGCGTCAGCATGTTGTGAGATTGTAATTTAAATTATCTTTGCATTAAAATGAATGGAAAAGCACACATTAACTTAGTAGGACTGTTCATTCTAGGGTATTTTGTAGTGCTCTCTCACAGCCCTGTAAAGATTAGTGATTTGGATTGATATATTACTAAGTTAACTTAAGAAAAAAAAAAGATTTGCATAGGGCTTATAGTTATTTTATACAATGTTGGCTAATGGTGGGCATACAGTTGAAACAATCCAAGTAAAAAGAAGTTGGGAAAACACACTAAAGATGATAGAAGGAATTTGATAGAAAAATTAGAAGGAAGCTGAAGAGTCTGGAGAAGAACACTTGAAGAGGAACTGAGTATGGCAATAATATACTGCACACGCTGTACCAGACTCAACACTTCATGCGTTAAAAACAAATCTCAGTGTAACACAACTCATTTAAATGTTACAGGTTTTATTTAAAATTACTTAGTCATTGAATGCAGTGAAATTGTATTCATTTAAAATTAAGATGAAACGTAGCCCTCAATTCAATTGTAAAAGGAAGATAAAACTACACAAGCAACAAAATATAATGGAAAAACGTTATCATTGTTCCAAATGCTGAGTTCCAAACAAGTTATGATAACAGCAAAATATACATATTCTGGTATTCCAAAATGGAAAGTAAGAATTTTGCGTAATTTCACTTATCACTTATTGTTTTGAAATCCTAATCATGTATTTGATAACTGAGGATGCTTCATCCAAAAGTAAAATTGCTACCTCTAAATACTTTAAACCGGTGACAGTTGGCGCACTAAATACTGATAAACCTTTTCCTAAATGCAATGTTGATGTTGTAGTATGTTTACACTTATACATTCAACTAATAAAGAAAATATTTGATCTTTATGAACTCTCTTTTTTCCCCATTATTTTCAACTGCTATACTGTATATGACAAAGAGATACAGAACTGTGCTTTCAGAGATAATTTCATAGTAATATAGGATATTTTGCTGTTAATTCAATAAACCATGTCAATTACAAAAAATATTCACTACTGTTAGAAAGTAAACCGGAACAACAAATTAATCTGAAATTGTTTTCTTAATTAGTCACATTTGTTGGCCAACAGCACATACTAAGCCTTTGAACCCAACATACTAGTAATTTAGTATTGGATAGTACATTCTGAGCACTGTTCAGTATACGTTGACAAGCAGTAGTGAGTGTCCAATAAAATAACTACTCCAACTCGCAGTACAAGGCTCTGTGGAACACTGTGCCCACAAGAAGTTTGTCCTCATAGACCGCAGCTATGGAAGATGCTTGAATAACAGAGCCATTGTTCGCATATACTTGAGTCACAATAGGATTGTCTGAAAGAATATCCTGCACACGAACAACCTGTAACAAAATAAATATTTAGCGCATTGTTTAAAATGCTTTACTTTGATCATAGTCGTATGCCATTCAATCAGATTGGCCGTCATTCAATTGCGATTTGGCCAAGTGAATAGGGGTCTAAATAAGCACAAAGCATAGTTTTTTAAAGAAGTTTTTAGTTAGTGCTTTTGGATAGATGCTTACTAACTAAAAACTTCTTTAAAAAAATATGTTATGTGCTTATTTAGAGCCCTATTCAATTGGCCAAATTGCAATTGAATGAGGGCCATTGTTGTTGTTAAAATACTTTAGTACCGATAACGTGGCAGCAACTTCTACGCCTGCACCTGCATATAAGATACAACTGACCTGGACTAGAAAAAAATAGAAATAGGTATTTCTGAGTAAAAATGTTTGTAAATGCTGAGATACACAAATAATTAAAATACCGTTTTTATCGGCGTATAACACGCACTTTTTCTCCCTGAAAATAGGGAGCAAATTATAGGTGCGTGTTATACGCTGATATTCCCTCCCCCTCCTCATCCTAACCCCCCTCCTCAACCTAAACCCCCCCCCCCTCAACCTAAACCCCCCTAAATAACTCCCACTCACTTACCTGCTTCTGTTCCGGCCTCCGCTCCCTGACCTGGCGCGCATGTGACGTCACATGTGCGCCACGTCATTAGCATATACCGGGTGCAAGTCTTTATTGAAGTAGCAAGTCTGTTTTTTGTTCTATGCACTCATCATTTCAGTGAAAGAAAGAATATAAGGCCCTAAAATCAGGTGCTAAATGTTTAAAATTTGGCATTAATCTTGTGTTTGACCATTTAGGACAGCCTCCATCCTATCATGATCTCATAAGGGGTGGAGAAAAGCAGCCGAAATACCTAGCACCTGATTTTAGAGCAATTTCCACTGGCTATATGAGTCTGAAGGGGAAATGTATATGAAACTCACCTCTGATCCTGGAAGCCGGTCCGTACTGTAAACAAACAAATTCCATCCATTTGGATGTCCTCCTGCCCAAACATCTCCAGTGTTTTGGTCAACAAATAGGTTGTCCGGCATTGTTTCTAAGTCCAGTACCTTGTTTAAAAGTGAAATGAGGGCATTGTGACACAGCGTGATAAATAAATAGAAAATATCAAATAAATATAGTGGACATAATTAAACCGTTAATTAAATACAAAACCAAAGAGTCCACATATAATGCATTTACTGCTTTACTGCCCTTGAACCATCAATTTTAACATTTTACTACAGACAATCCCATGAATTTTCCAATGGCACACGCTTACTAGTGTTTTTTTTATGTGTACACAATGGTGGTAAATAATATTATACTTCTGCTCATTTGTTTATAAATAAACCAGGTCATTTTAATCCCTAAGTATATGGCTTAATATTATAATATATAATATATTATTAAAATATTCTAAGGCTAGGACACTGTTTCTGCTACACTTTTTACCATTAATGTTAAAGACAACTACAAACTCAGAACACAGTTGTCCATTTCTTAGTAATTTTTACAAACAGACAAACAAAACAAATATTTCATCACCAGAGACAGGTGGTCTGAACAGTGGACTGTGTATCTTGATAACAACCTGCCTGATGGGATTATCTAGGTGTGGACAGGAAATTTGCATTGTTTAAATGAGTTAACTAGTTTAGAACCCGAACTTTGAATGTGATTAAGTTTATGATGCAATTACCAGCTCACCCTGTGATGGTATTAATGTTCGCACCTCCCCGATTGGTCAGAGAGGTACTCCAGAGCCCTGATAAAGTTAACTGTTTAAGGGCAGGTAATTTAATCATGTTTGTGGGTTGAACCAAAGTTGTAATGCTCTGTGTTCTTAAAATGTTCTGATTTTTCCAATAAAAATATACTGTTCCTGGGAATATAATCATGGTCTTCTGACTTTTATTTAGAGGTTATAACCTCTGTTTGTTATTTTTAACCCTCTGATTCCTGTTCTGCATCCCAATGGTCCTGAAATAGAAGCCAGTCACAGAGAACCCCATCCACTCCATGGTTCAAGGAGAATTCAAGAGCTTAGCTGGGCTCCCGTCCATGGGTTATGACAAGCAGGTGGCAGCGGTGCAATCTCAGTTCAGAAACTGGCAACAAGTATGGATTATAGAGATCTATCCCTGTTTGAGAGATTGGAGAGGATACAGTGGCACCAAGAGCTACTCCAGTCCATAGAGCTACTCAAAGTTCTGAAACTGACAAAGGTTATCAAGGAGAAGTGGAATATGGCTGTCTGGATGAGAGAGTGGCAAAGGAAAATAAATGATACCATTGACTGCAGGGTCCAGCCCGTCAAGGGCCAGTGGATGGCGTCCATGGGATCAAGCAGGGTCAGTGATCAGGGGCAGATCAAAGCCCTGAGAACCTAATGGCAGGGAACCGTGCCGATCGCCGACTGAAGCGGGTGGCTACCCTGGCCAGCCGATGAGAGACCATTATAGACAAGGGACCATTATAGACAAGGGGGCAGGAGAGGAGCAAGTTGATCCAGGGAAGAAACCAGCAGTTGGGGATCTACGCCAGGACGAGGATCTAGCCAACATACCAGCCCAAAGCTCACCAGGCAGTCAGGGGATGCCAGATCTGCCAGCAGGATATATGTTCAAGACTTTCACCCAGAAGAAAACCCTACAAGAAAGGTGACAGACACAACAGGGACGCTGCATTACAGAGGCTCTGCATGAAACCAAGGGCCCTATTAAGTTTGGAAATTTTGAGTTCCCGTAGCCCATAAAGTAGCCCACAAAAGTTACGGCTATTAAATTGGCCTTTTTTAGCTACCCGCAAACGATCTGAACTCCGTCCCAGCTATGCCTTTGATTTGTCAAGTCCATAAGTGTTACTATACCAAAACACTACTGTATTTTTAATTAATGGGAAATTGATGTTAATAGCACAATATTCTCAAGCCCGCAAATCGGCAATCATTTTTTTTTTTTTTTTATGTAAAATTCCCATGTTACATCGATCCAGGCAATCAATTTGTTAATAGATATAATCAAACTTGCATGGACTAGAATATCAAATGTATGTAATTTCATATTGCATTATTTCTGGAATGCAGGCCCGATTGCAACTCATACTTCAAACACGTAAGTGATTGAAATCTAACCTCCATTTTTTTGTGGCTTTATGATGACAATCTCTTTTACTATTGGCTTCGTCTAAACCTGTGACCACGGGTTTGACTGATTGATCATGTTCACGGCCGCAAATGGATGTCGGCCACGTAAGTTGCAGGCTTATCTAATTTAATATCTCTGTAACTCCAACAAATTTCAAGCCACTGCCGATGCGGGCTTCAAAGGGCACCAAGTCCGCCAAATCGTCAGGGGACGAGAAGGCGGGAATTGAGAAGTAAAATGTAGCACTTCAGAAAAGTCTTGAAAGAGATGGGAAGGAAAAATATATGGCAGGGGATGAAATATGTAATTATTTAATTAACTGCAAATGCAAGACCATTTCTCTAAGGAGGAGGGGGAGAGAGAGGGGTGAGAGAGTGAGAGAGAAGGAGAAAGGGAGGCTGAGAGAGAGGGGTAGGGAGAGAGAGAGGGAGAAGTAGGGAGTGAGAAAGAAAGGGAGAGAGAGAACGGGAATGGAGAGAGACAGAGGTGAGGGAGAGACAGGGAGGGGGAGAGACTGAGAGCACACAGAGAGCAGAGCAGGCACAAAGAGAGACAGATGGCACACACAGAGAGAAACAGCACAGAGAGATACAGAAGGCTCACTGAGAGATAGAGGCTGCACACAGAGAGACAGAGGGCACACAGAGAAGACAGGACAGAGAGAAACAGCACATACAATGGGACATAACAAATGGCACAGTCATTTATAACGGGAAAGTTACTAGTTCCCAAATAACGAAAAACATCTCACCTTTATTTGAGAGAGAGACCAATCTGCGTGTTTTTCATAGACATGAACTGTATGACCCAAAAAATCAGCGACATAGATATATCTTAAAAAAAGCAGATGAGCATACTCTTTAACAAAATGTACTGGATATATCTTCAAAGAAATCTACATGCTTACTTGTCAAATATCTGGTCAACTAAAACAAATTTTGTAATAGCTTGATTAAAGCTTGAAAAAGAAAACAAGACAACTATTAATACAATATCTGAATTTGGGTTAGTAAAGCTTGAGAAACTGATTGTGCTGTACAAGAGAAAAATGGTAAAGACTCCCAATAGTTAATAGGTGAAATGTGGGGTAACGTGGTTACAGGATTGTTGTCTCATCCTGAGAGAGGGGCATGTTTTAATTGTTTAACATGTTTTTGAAACAAAAATCATGAAAACAATAGTTTAAGGCCATCATAAGGCCAATTACAAATGTTGTAATAAGCTTGATTCAAATAAATAGTTAAAGTTGAGTCTTCATTAATGATGTGCAATTTATATGTTGCAAGTGACTGATTGTATATTCACTACAGTCTAGAGAGCCCCCTGAACCAAAATGAACAAACAAGTAGAAGATATCCATGACAAGAGCTGAGTACTGTTAAAATACTATTGCCTTCATGGAATGGTTGTGGGATGGTAGGAGCTTGCCAAATTGTTGACCATTGTCATAGAAGATGGCTTTAGAGCCTCATGTGGTTCTTTCTTTCCTATGTTGAGTAGTTTCCAGAGAGGCAAGTAGTCATTTAAACTGGTTACTAGGCCTGTGGGCATAGCTAATGATAAAGTAATTTTATTAAAACGGATGATTAACTGTTTAATGTAGAATCTTGCGGCATTATCCATACCAGACAATTATTACACTTGGGGCTTCATTCAAATGTGATTTGGCCAATTGAATGTGGCTCTATATAAGCACATAGCATATTTTATTTACAGAAGTTTTTAGTTAGTGAACTTCTATACAAAAGCAAGGTCTTCACTAACTAAAAACTTCTATAAACAAATATGCAATGTGCTTATATAGAGCCCTATTCAATTGGCCAAATCACATTTGAATGAGGCCCTTGTTGTTTAAGAGGGAAATTAATCTCCAGTATCAGTTGCATTGCACATCAGATTATTTACAGTCAGTTTCCATCATAGATATAGTATACAGGAATTATAAACTCAAGTCAGTTGTCTGCTGGTATAAATATAAATAATAACGTAGCCTTAGTAAACTAAATAATCTGAATATCAGACATATACAATATTAAGGAATAAATAAGGTCCAGGCAATTCCGAAATAATGAAAAGTATTTTAATGCAATGAAGACTATGGGCTTCATTCAAATACGATTTGGCCAATTGAATAGGGCTCTTTATAAGCACATAGCCTATTTATTTTACAGAAGTTTTTAGTTAGTAAAGACCTTGATTTTGGATAGAAGTTCACTAACTAAAAACTTCTGTAAAAAAATATGCTATGTGCTTATATAGAGCCTGATTCAGTTGGGCAAATCACATTTTAATGAGGCCCTATGTGACCTAAATCTTTAGTTCAGTGCATAAGAGTTTCAACAGGTTATAATTAGGTATAAAGAAACTGAAAATTTAAGTATTACATTTCAGTCTGTCCCTTTCTTACTTAGGGCGTCATTTTATTAAGGGCCATAAAATGGTGCAAAACTGAGATTCCTTGCGGCCATCTTACAGCCCTGCATAGCGATACGGTTACGCTGCTATTTAAATGGACGGCGCCGCAAGGAGGTCCCCCTTACGTCCATCCGCAGACTATGCAATCGGCTGCAAGCATTTCCTGCGTTCCAGTAAATCGCGTCCCAAGGGCGCAAAGTCGGAAAACTGTAAATGCAAATATAAATTCAAGACAGCACTGTAAAGCTCTGTAAATGCTAGGCATCATAATGGGGGACATGAGGATTAATAGCAACACCCTCTCAAGCTTGCACATCGCCCAAATCCAATATTTTATTTCAGGTTTCTTTTCCGTCCCAAGACCCGCGGGCTTCAATGACCTTGAAACCAGTAAATCGTTGTTAAAACCGGTACAGGTTTCAGAGGTTGAAGCAAAAATATACTCAATCCAGCACTGTAAATGATGGGGAACACAATGGGGACATGAGGATTAATAGCAAAACATTCTCAAGCTTGCACATCGCCAAATTATAATCTTTGATTTTAGGTTTCATTTCCGTCCAAAGTCCCACGGGCTTCAACGATCTCCAAGTCCGTAGCTCGTTATTCAAGACCGTACGGGCTTGCAAGATAGATAGAACACATAGATTGAACATGAAATGTAATTTCTTTATTTGCAGACAGTAGGGGGATGTTGAGCTATTAATTCTAAGACCAAACATCACTTTCACTTTTAATAAAAGTACAGGATGGCTTTTCTATTTGCTTAATTAGTGCTACGATTTGCAACCTCCGTGGCCCAAGTAACCTGTGGGTCTATTGTACCCATTTACGGACTTGACGGGGGCTAATCCCGCAGCCGTTGCAGGTCTGGTATGCTCCAAGCTCGTGGTACTCAGGACACGGAAATTGAACATGAAATACGAAAAAAATTATTTGCAGACTTGAGTGTATTTCTAACACCTACAATCACTTTCACGTCTCATCAAAGTACAGGATGGCTTTTTTATGGGCTTAATTAGCGCTACGATTTGTAAGTAAGAGCCTTGCTGGACTTTTTTGGTGTAAGTATGCTGCAAATCAGATTTAGCGAATTACGGCCTTGACGGAAGGGTTCGTGTAGCATTTGAATAGGGACCTGGGCTTTCTTGCGGTCACAACTCTTGTGGCCGTGTAAAATCAAAGGCTTTCCCTGCTGCGGGGGTGGCCGCAAGAGATAACAGGGCGCCGGCCGCAGCCCTCGGCTTCAAGGGAATAGAATAGGGAAGTAGCTTGAGGCCATCACTTGCGGCCACTCATCTCCTACGGCCCTTAATAGAATGAGGCCCTTATTGTAAAGTAACTGACCCGCCCACTACTTAGAGTATTCTTTAGAGCATTCTTTATTTATAAACTCTTGTGTTATGTGACAAGACATTATGAAACAAATATTCAGTACTTCTTATCAGGTGATGCGTTGATTCCGTTTGCAAAATTAAATCCAGATGCCACTTCTTTCACTTCACTGGGACTGTAGTAAACCACGTTTGACCATGCCAGTCCTAGGAACATCTCTATATGTTTCATAGTAAAATCAGTGAAATATAAAAAATTGGTGGCATAAAAGCTTTCAGGTCCAACAGCTTTAATATCATCCACACTGCAGAAAAAATAGGTTAGTCAGTAGGTTTGGGCCTGAATTATCTAAATTCAATATTTATTATATCATTTATGAATTGTCATATACAATAAAGTGATAGACAGATTAATCTCCAAAATATTGCTAAAAGGTAAACCTTTTCCAGACAAGTCCCAATATTCCTTAAAGTGACACAGCAAATGTTCCAGTAAATATATATAAATTAGCGACCTGCCCGTCAAAAAAAATGCCGGTCAATAAAATTTGAAACCATTGCAATGCTGTTTGGCACACAATGTTAAGCTTTTTATACTCTAAGTGCCTTTGGCGCTCATTGCGAGCCTCTGAGCCTCTACTCTGGTGTACTTTTGCTCCTCTGATCAGCCTCTGCTCTCATCACAAAGAAAGATACATATGTCTATATTTTTGTAAATAATAATAAATTAATTAGTTACTTAATGAATACTTTACCTATTTGTAATTAATATATCCATCAATCAATACGCTGAAGTGCTAACAATCTGTTTTCATTTTCCCGCAGCATATAATGTCCAGTTGGACTGTTGCTGGCCTGTGGAGTTTTCTAAATGTCCCAACTGTGCATCAGAAGTAGGCTGCGTGCGCAAGGGCAAACCGTTGGTTTATTTGTGTAAAGCGCAACTGTAGATGCTAAATGTGGTGATTTGGTAGTTCAGAGTGCAAAGTAGCGTCGTTTGCGAGTATTTGGCGTTCTTTGTAGTAGTGTATTTTGTACCTCGTACGTTCCTGTGTGAAAGTCGTACGTGGTTGGCGGTGTGTTGCAGCGTCCACGGTCGTGTAGCCTCATTTTCATTTTTTTGGTCCTCCATTTCTTTTCTCGCTGAAATTCTTGAAAATTGACTTAAATTTGCGTTCCACCAGACGTCCTGGCTGTTCCCCCGTGCTGTGTGTAATGTTTTTGTTGTTTTTTTGTGTGTATTTTTTGTGATTTTCGTGTTTGTAGTTTTTCGCGGTTCGGCCGCTAACTTCGTCTTTTTCCGACCTTGTATTTTTTTTTCTAAGTCCCGCATCTAGGATTTTTTTTTTTTATAAGTCCTGCATCTCGTAAAGTTTTTTTTTCAAAGTCGCGCGTTCGTCAACTGCTTGCAGCCTAACATCCTTAATAAATTGTGAATCGGGCAATTGAATAGGGCTCTATATAAGCACATAGCATATTTTTTTTTACAGAAGTGTTTAGTTAGTGAACCTCTATGCAAAAGCAAGGTCTTCAGTAACTAAAACCTTCTTTTAAAAAAGATGCTATGTGCTTATATAGAGCCCTATTCAATATGGCGAATGGCAATTTAATTAGGCTGTAAGGCGATCCCGTGTTTCCTAAGTGTTTGTAGGATAAGTCCTGCGTGTTTCATTGCCTCCACTGCTCGCCTCGCTCCACTGCTCGCGAGGGCTGTAGTTGCTGGCAAGGAGCTCCAAAGGCACTCCTTGCTCTGGTGGGGATGTGCACCGTAGGCGCTCATCCCTACGACCCAGTACGACAGACAGAGAGCTACAAAGGCGCTCACTGCGCTGGTGGAGATGAGCACCATAGGCGCTCCTCCCTACGACACCGCACGATTTAGGCAGGGAGCGCCGAAGGCTCACTACGCTGGTGGAGATCATCCCTACGACCCTCGGAACTACACATTAACACAAAACTCAATTACACAATTCAGAATGCGAGACCTGTAGCAGTTTGAAAAAATCGCCTTAAAAAAATGACAGCCCGTAACACTTGCAACAAGGAAAGCGAGAGATTTACAAAAAAAATATGACCCGCAGCACTTAACCACCGAACCGCGCACATATCACCACCAAAATTAACAAAAATACAAAAAAAAAAACATCACTCACAGCACGGGGGGACAGCCACGACGTCTAGGAGTCAGGTTGCACGACAATTGAACCACAATTTGCCAAGTTTACCCCCACGAAAATCGCCTAAGCGACAAAAATCGAGGACGAAAAAAACAAAACGAGGCTACACGACCAATAAACACTCAAACAAACGCCAGACACATAAGAATTTTATACAAGCCCGTACGAGAAGGTATATAATACACTATTAGGGAGGACGCAAAATGTTCCACACCCGCGTAACACATACACAATCGGCGCCATTTTACAACACTAACTTTCAACTAATAACATTACCATTACAAACTGCAGAATTACACAGCTAAACAAACGGTTTGCGCTTGCGCACGCAGCCTACTTATACGACACACTTCACACATTGCTGACACTTACACCTCAGCTCAGCAAGAGTGCAAATAGACATTGTATGCGGCAGGAACAAAAAAGATTGTTAGCTCTTCAGGATATTGCTTCATGCATATATTAATTACAAATAGGTAATATTAATATATGATTTTATTCATTCATTAAAAAATACATATAGAGAAAAAAAAAAGTACCAGGCGACAGGATCGAAATAGACGCCGAAGGCGTTCAGTGCACGGCTCACTATGAGAGTCGAGGGTGCTCAGAGGAGCAAAAGTACACCAGGGAAGAGGCTAGCAATGAGCGCCAAAGGCGCTCAGCGCGGCCCTTTCAATGAGCGCCGAAGGGGCTCAGATGAAAAAAAAAACACCAACCGAGAGGCTCGCAATGAGCGTCGAAGGTACTCCTGACTTTCAATTTTATGACCGTAATTTTGTGACGGGCAATTCGTAAAATGCAGCAATTTTATTCTTAACCCTTGCAATACTGGTATGTTTGGCCGAATTTAAGTGGCAAATGCTCCTCTGGTTAAACAAGCTAATATGTTGTGTGGCAGATTTTTGTAATAAATAAACATATGTCCCTCTACACAGAAGATAGAAAAGCTAGCTGACCACAATGAAACCAACCTTACATATTGTCATTCCCATATTTTACTTTACCCCTATTCTACGGAATGTGTGGCCGCTATAGAAATAAGAGATAATAATAACGTCCGTTTGGGCTTTGTAAAACGAACAACAGAAAAAATTATACTGTCAACTTAGTTTATTTTTTAGCTAAATATATTCAAGATCCAAATCATACTCCAAATGAGCCTTAATTTGGGTAAAAACAGTGTAACAATTTACCAGAAATTATTATTTGCTGTCAAAGTCAATGCTCCATGTTGACTTGGGCAGGATTGATCAGCTATGTAATCAGCAATGTATACTTTATTTATCTGGGCTCTGTGTAAAAATAAAAGTGTTTTTATTTTTACTGGGAGGTTTTCAGACCCCAAATGTGGAACACTTCTGCTTTGGCCAATGAAGGATAAAATTACTAAAAATAACAAGTCAGTGGAAGAAAATTATTTGAATATTATGTAATAACTTAGCTGCCACTGAAGCATGAAATGACTGGTTTTATTGCTTATGAGGCACAAAGTTATTAACTTATTAACTGCCATTATACTTTTTTCACCTGTTGTGAAAATATCCTTATTAAAACATGAATACATTCATTTTAAACTATCATACACTAAAATAACACTAAATAAATAAATAAATAAATAAATATATTATTAGCTATGCCTAATTTTTTATATATAGATAGATAGATAGATAGATAGATAGATAGATAGATAGATAGATAGATAGAAGAGGGAAAGAGAGACATATACCAACTTCCAATAAAAGAGAAGACTTATACTGCAGGTAAGAGACTGAAATTACATTTTTATGTTATGATTCCCTATCGTATCACAGACAATGTAATGTGAGATGAATACAAAGTAATGTACAGTACCTTGATAGAAGCTTGTGTTTAATTGTTTTCAGGTGCATGAGAACATTGTCTTCATCTTGGAATTTAAATATCTCCACACTGCTTTTATAATGAGCATAATTGACAACAAATATGTATACAGTACCATCTGAAAGGAACGTGTATTGATTAAATTACTGATGTGCAGTAGATTATTGGCTTGGGTGCATTGGGTGAGGTGAAGGATACTGGCAGAGGCATTCAGGATACACTGGAGTGGGTATAGTTGGAGCAGTAGATCTCTCCCAGGAAAGCTTTTCCCCACAAAACATTTGAATCTCCCCCTTTTAAACAGAAGAATTTCATTTTTTCTCTCAATTTACACATTTCTATCTCTGCCGTCCAATTCTCTCTCTCTTGCTGAATCTTGAAAAACAGGTGAAGTAAGTTTGGGTTATTTTAATACACTTAAAATATTGTACTGACTAAACATAAAAAAACTGCAGAAACATATTCACAATCTCTGACAGCACACACACATGCCTTGTTAAAATAGATATCGCAGCTCCAGTGTATGAGATTAACCAACGGATGTCTACCTTTTTCCTTATTTAAAACTCACCGATGTGTAAATAATCTGCCATAACACATACATTAAAAAGAGGGTCAGTGAAATATAAAAAAATGGTGGCATAAAAGCTTTCAGGTCCAACAGCTATGTTGAAAAGAATATTTTCTCTTATTATTAAGTAGATAACCATTTTTTTGATGTTTGTACAATATTTATGCATGTATTAAAATAACCCAAACTTACCTCACCATATATTTTCAGCTTTTTGTTTTTTCCTCTCATCCAAATTCTTCATCAAGTTGATTTATTCTGCAGGGAGGTCTCTCAAAATTGAAAACTGCACCACAAGGGGCTACAGTTATTTTGTCTCTTTAAGATGTACCCCCCAGATTATTTAGGGCTCCTACACCCACTTTTGTGATGTTCATTTTGCAAGGAATTAAGCTAGATTTGATACTAATAGACAATCATCAGATGTGGCACCCCAACTTTAGCGCGCCTACCAAATGTGAGCGGACAACAGCGCGCCGACACATGCGCGCAGACACAACAGCGCGCATGACAATAGCGAATTGACACAACATCGCGCCTGACAGTAGCGCACCCGACATCTGCGCGCAGGAGGTTGAGGTAAGGAGTAGAGGTAAGTAGTTGAGGTGCCAACTGGGGGATATTTACAGCAGGTCTATACACTGCAGGTTATGGAGGATTCTCATGACCAGATCACAGACTCTCATGTGCTATATATTATTATACAGACCTCTCAAGGAGCCTCAGGTGCTTTGTGTTAACCTTGGAATATTGTGACCTTTACACATAAATAAATTTTGCCTGTGATACTTGCAAACATAGAGAACATATTCTGTGCATTAGAAGCATGAGGCTACAGCATGGCAGCCTAGAAAGAGAGAGAGGGGAGAGAGGATGACAGTGGAGGGAGACAGTGGTGTGAGAGAGCATGAGAGGAGAGAAAGAGAGAAGGAGGACAGTGATGGATGGGAGACACATATAGGGAGTGTGAAAGAGAAAATTAGAGTGTTAGAGAGAGAGCATGAGAGTAGAAAGAGAGAAAGTGAGGATAGGACGACAGAGACTAAAATAAAGAGAATGTGATAAAGAGGCCACAAGAGGAGCAATGGGACAGAGGAGAAAACTGAGAGAGATATGAAGTAGATCTAGAGATGAGCTGGAAGTAAGAGAGAGAGGGAGGAGGAGGACAGGGAGAGAGCTGTTATATTAGATGATGAAAAGAGATGGGGGTCTGAGAGTAAAGATGGTAAGAGACAAATGGAGAGAGAGGAAGAATGGCATGCAGGGCACATGTAAAGAGGACGGAGAATGAAATAACGTGAGAGAGAGTAGGATAGAGAGAAGGAAAATAAAATTAATGAGTGAGATATAAACCATTAAACTGTGTATTACTAAGCTGGCCACAATGCTGTAGTCTCATGCTAATCCCTGCAGGTTTCTAATGCATGGAATATGCTCTCAATGTTTGCAAGTATCACAGGTAAACTGTATTTATGTGTGTGTGGGAGGGGGGGGCGGGGTTGTCCTCACCCCCTCCATTTCACCCCGTGCTTGTCCAGGGTACCTGTGTGTCTGTTTCCGCCAGCTAGTGATAGATGCTGCACTTGTACTGTATGTAAAGGTCACGTGCTAACACTCTAAGGTTAACACAAAGCACCTGAGGCTCCTTGAGAGGTCTGTATAATAATATATAGCACATGAGAGTATGTGCTCTGGTCATGAGAAGCCTCCATAACCTGCAGTGTTTAGACCTGCTGTAAATATCCCTCAGTCAGCACCCCGACTACTTACCTCAACTCCTTACTTCAAACTCCTGTGCGCAGATATCGGGCTCGCTATTGTCGAGCGTGCTATTGTCGAGTGTGCTGTTGTCGGCGCGCATTTGGTATGCATGCTAAAGTCATGCTACCATAGACAATCATCAGATGTATTTGTAAGTTATACCATTCAAAATATATTTAAATATTTTATGTATATAATGAGTAATTGTATATTAGAAGGTAAAACAAATTACTTTAGTGGATCTATTCCTACCTTTAGATTGTAAATTCATACGTTTTCAATCTTGCGAGGTGCTTTAGGAAAAGTGCTATAGACACCGGATTCTAAGCTCAAAGACAGGGCCCTCCATTCTTTGCAATGTGTTAATATTTAATATGTCTTTGACTATAGATTAACTTCTGTATAGCGCTACAGAATATGTTGGCTCGTTACGAATAAACAATAATAATAATAATCTCTTGTTAAATGTTTCAGTGCAAGTATAAAAATCCACTGTTAAGAGGGATTACTGTACCTACCCTTGTCATCTATGTATGTGCTGAGCCCGAAAGGATTAAATGTCTCTAAATCAAAGTCTTTGCTGAAACGTAATGAGATTGGATGCAGATTGTCATCATTCAGGTCCAACAAAAATATTTCTCCATGTTTCTCAGGTGCTAAATCGATTATCCCAGGATATTTCAAATTCTTAAAAAATACATAATAGGCAGTATATTAGAATGTAGTTGCAACATTTTGCAGCATAGATATATTTCAATAGTAATTAGAAATCATTAGTAATGTTAATAACGCTTACACAATTTCTATCGCTGCCCTACAGGACAACTGATATCACATCCATGGTTATACCAAACAGAAATTCTAACATGCGTTAATAATTACATTAAATAAAGTTATGTGCTCTGTATTTTATGAGGTGAGTTCTCTGCAGATGATATTGGAGTATAGACCACCATGGTATCTTACGAATTAATAGATGTACTATGGGGGTCTGTATAGACCAAACTGATATGGGGTTAATTATATAGGTGCTATGGGGGACCACCATGGCAAGAGTTAACTGATTAGATGCTGCAGAGGTTCTTGATGGACGCCCACAGAAAAAGATAATTGTTAGATGAAGTTGGGGTCCTTGATGGACCCTCGCAGCTTTGGGTTTAATGTTAGGTGCCATGGGGGTTCGATAGGGACACCTGTGGTGGGAGTTAACTTATAGATGCAACAGAGGTATTTTAAGAACGTTGCACAGGGTTAACATTCCCTCTATCTGACCACCATATCCTAACCTATAGCTTCACCACACCATTCACTCTCTGCCCTTCTTCACCACCAGCTATCCGAACCCACAGAAACCTGCAAACACTTGACTTAGGTTTCCAATTTTTTTTAAAACCTTCTCAGTCCCCTCACTTCTCATTTGGCATGACATTTAAGGCAAAGCACTGGGTACATTTGATGTTAAGCTGAAAAATAAAGCCCTCCATTCTTTGCAATGTATTCAAATTATATTTATAAGTGATATTATTAGCCTTTATTTATGTACAAGGCAGGTTTAAAGAGGCGGAGGTGTCTAGGAGGGAAATGTCTTACATCTTTGGTGCTGGTGTAGCCGGTATATCAAGTATTATTTAATACTAGCGACTTGCCCATCAGAAATGACGGGGCAATAACATTTTAAGCCATGGTAATGCTGTTTGACACACAATGTAAACCGTTTTTTACTCTGAGGACCTTCAGCGCTCATTGCGCGCCTTGCACTGAGCGCCTTCGGCAATGCTTCACATTGTCCTGCAGGGAAGAAAAGTTGCTTGTGTGGCCATTTACTGCAGAGCCATTCTGGTAATCTTTCTCTTTCCTTATAGAAGAGGCTTTCTTGTTTTCTTGTTGTAAGTCTTAATGTCGAATTTGGTGAAGAGGATTATGAGGGAGACCATGTAACAGTTCTGGAAATATAATCAACCCATTGGAAATGCACAGGGGCAAATTATCGCAAAGCTTGTCTCAGTCATCGTGAGAACAAACGGAGTCCTTCCCATACTCCTGTGACCAGCTTGTAGAACATGTATAGTGAAAGCAATGTAAGTCCCAGGTCATAGACAACAAGAATACCCATGAAAGAAATAGGTGCTCTGTTTTTCATGTATTTTGGTCCTATCCATACAATAAATAAATACAGGAAAGTTAAGATAAGTGTAGGTATATAGTTGTCCAGCAGGAGCCATCATCTCACCCTGGGATCTCTTGGGCCAAGGAGTTCGTCTATGTAGGTATTTACTGTATTAGCGCAGTGGTTGTACCGGCACCATTACTTCTCGCAGGAAAGGCTCCCTTTGCAGCCCAGGCTGGAGGAGGCTCCTGAGTGTGGCTCTGTCCTCTCCTCCTCCAGGCCTGGCCAGGCAGGGTGTCTGAGTTCAAAGTTTGGATGTATTTCAGCACTTTTATGATGTTTAGTGCGAAAAATCCTATCTGTCTTAGGCTTGAACATGTGCACTAAAGTCTGGTTGCATGTCTGTGGTGGATTTGCTGACAGGTGATCATCAGTGAGAGAAGATCTGTATCTGAATGTGTTATACTTCATCATTGAAAATGTTTGTTCACATATGTAGGAAGATCCAAAGAGAACTAACATCTTCTGAGCATGCCTCCTCTTGTGTGTGGAAAGTTCTCCTCTTTAAGAGAAAAGTAAAACTCCAGCAATCATACTGACTTAAAGTGCAAGCATTTCATTCTCAACTGTTTTGAAACCGTCTTGAAAACTCACCATGCAGTCCTTCTAACATGGATGAATACCTGCGGAGGTGATCAGCTGATGGTGTGGTTCCCTTTAGTGTTGGCAAGTGGGTGAAAATGTTATCCTCCATTTGGCTCTAAAGAAACAGCAACTTTCTTATGAAAGCCTTCACCAAGCTGTACATTTCGTATACAAAAAGGCCCTTGCATTGCAGTTTGATATTTAGCTCATTCATTCCCCCTGTCACATCAACAGCAAATCCAAAATGTGCTTTCGAGTCTGCATCTTAACGCTCTGGGATTTAATGTCCTTTCTTCTCCCAGAACTCTTGAATCTCTGCTCTCAGGTCCTATACTAATTTAATTACTTTGCCCAGGCTTAGCCATTTGACAGCTGTGTGGTAGCCTATTTCACGATGTTCGGTCTCATGCTCCTCCAAAAGTGCAACAAACTGTCTGTGATTCAATGCTCTTCCCCTGATGAAGTTAACTATTTTAGTTACAACATCAGTAACATGGTTAATTTTTGCACTGACTTACACAACACCTTCTGGTGTATACTACAATGTAAAAATATCAATTTCTGTTCAAGGTTCAATTCAGTCAATTTATCCTGCATCTGTTTCAAAAGTCTGACATTTTTCCCCGTCGGATTTCAACAAACATCTGTTGTAACCATCTGTTGTCTCAATCCCAGCTTGTCTAAGCATGCATTTACCTGCGTGAACAACTCACTCCCTGTTATCGTCCCTTTCATTGGCCTCATTGCAGCTAGTTTCTCTGTAATCTTAAACTCCTTCAATATCCCACATACAAAGACAAGTAACTGGGTCACATACATCACAACTTTCATACAAAGCCAAGGAGAAAAAGTTAAAATTGTCCAGTTTTGTTTGCAGCTTAAGCTCCAGATTTTCTGCAATGTCCTCAATCCTTCTCATTACGGTTCCTCTGATGAGGGGCACATTCTCAAATGCCTCTTTTTACTTCGGGCATATTAGTGCTGGAGAGTCCACCAAATACTCTTTAATAAACTCCCCATCAGAAAATGGCTTACTGTTTTTTGCGATTTTATGGATATCACATATCTTGACTGCTCCATCCCTGCCCTTAGCTTTATCTTAGCGTACCTGATATAGCACATCCTTTAAATGTTCAACTGTGTCACAGTGTGACTTGTAGGCACACAAGCACAGTGATACACACAGACAATGACAGGCAATCACACACAGCCCAATACAATACATCATATGAGTGATGCAGGAACATTATATATATATATATATATATATATATATGTTGTTTTGTTCTATTTATCTTTAAATTATCAGCCCCAATGTTTCTCCCACCCCACACTGTGCACTGGGCATGGCTGGAACTTCTTTTTGGTTGATAACAGTGACACTGCTGTCCTTGTGCTGTGATTGACTGAGCTGGTTTATGGCCCCTTCCCTCTTCTGGTCACATGGTGATGCTGCTGCCCCGTGATTGGTGATACTGCCACGCTGTGCCCACCCCTATACTGGTCACACACACGCTCGCACACATGCACTACAATTTCTCCAAATTTTAATCCCACTGTAGGCCACTGTTGCGGCCCGGAGAGAGACAGCCAAAGCGCCGGATGCCTAGGTCTGCTATAGAGCATGTTTCAGAGTACCAGCTTCATTATAGCCTCTGAAGCATTTACCATTAAATGATGGTTTTGAGTTTTGTAATCTTACTGATGTAACATACCGTCCCATTAGTGTTTTGTAGGCATTTTCTCTTTAAGTTATATTAAGTGAAGAATTAGTTGAGTTTCTAAGGAATTTATCAAATTGTTTTTCATTAGGAAATCTATTAAGCTCTTTTTCCCATGATGTCTTATATGGTAAATTAACCACAGTAGTTTGATCTATCAAATAATTATAGAGAATAAAAATGTTTTCTTTTTTACCATTTAGATTATATATACAACCATTTTCAAATGGTGTTTTAGTGGCTATTTTATTGTTTTCCATAAGTGAGTCATAGCTTAATTTATTATATTTAAATTAAATCATTCATTTTGTGGAGTTGGAAACTATTCTTTTAAAAGGTCTGGAGACCATTTATACATTTTTGTAAGAATGTTTGCTACTATAAATAAGTGTTGTTGGGTCCACCAACTCAGTTGACAAGTTCTATTCCTCCTAGATTCCTTGGGAATAACCATAAGGGAGTAAGCCAAGTCCAATTTGTTTGCATAAAGTAAAGGCGTGTGAAATACTCTAAGGTTTTTTTTTTTATATTGATTTAGAATTTTTAATTGTTCCACAACACTTATTGTATCAGCATGTTTTGTTCTTTAGGAATTATTATTTCCATTTCTGCCCAACAAGGGGGTGTATCTTTGACAAACCATTTGGCCAATATTGTGTTACTATCCCACCTCTTTTCTTGGAAGCTTTATTTGCCGCTCTATTCACTCTCTGTTTTTTATGATTCCAAATAAAATGGAAGATTGCTCTTTGTAGCTTTAAAATGTCATTTTATTCCTGTTGGAATTGTGCAAAATAAATACATGAGTTTGGGGAGTGTATTCATTTTTACTGCATATATTCTGCCTAGCCAGAAAATTGTATACAAAGTACAAAAATTTAAATAATTGAACAGATTTTTAAGAATACTTGGGTAGTTCCTGCTATATGCCAATTTGGTTAATTTAGGAATATAAATGCCCAAGTATTTTATGCAATGTTGTGCCCATTTAAAAGAAAAAAAACATAAGTTCTATTAATATTTATATTTGTTTTGACAGTAATATATGTAATGCTTCACTTTTATTTCTATTTACTTTAAATCCGGAAACGTTTCCAAATTTCGCCAATAAATCTAAAAGATTAGGGAGGCTGGTTAATGGTTTTGTAATCATTAATAATATATAATTGGCAAATAGACTCACTTTGTATTCTTTCTCAGCCACTTTTACTCCTGTAATATTTGGACATTTTCTTATTGCCATAGCAAGCAGTTCAATACATTATGGAAAAAATTAAAAGGGAGAGGGGACATCCCTGCCTAGTCCCGTAATTTTAAATAGTTGTGAGCGATAACCTTGGTAAGATATGTATGCGTTAGGAATAGAATAGAGGGTAATAATGTTGATTAAGAAGTTATCAAGGCCAAATTTGGGTAAAATGTCATACATACAGATCCAGTCTATTATGTCACTTTTCTGCATCTGGGAATAAAAGCATTAAAGGGATCTTATCTATAGATGATTGGTCCATAAGGTCAAAATGTATTCTGATATTATCTGGGGCTTCTTTACCTATTATGAAGTCTACTTGTTCAGGGTAAATTGCTTTATTTATGTGTGAAAAATTTAAGTCTGAGGGAAATGTATTTCTTTTTGAGAGATGACTGGTTGAGCCAGAATAAGGTAAAGCTGTTTATAATTCTGTATACTTTTGCAAAGGCTTAGAGACCAATATTGAATCAGGTTTATTAGAGACATTGAAAAACTTTGATTAAGTGCATTGAATTATCATTATAGCTTTTTTCCGTAAAATCTCATTTAGTTTGTATATAAGATAAAGATTTTTTTTCATGTATTTTTGGAGAACTTTGGTTTTGAAATTATTTTTGTAAACTTCCGATTTTTTTATTAAGGTCATTAATCTGTTTGATTTCTAATTTTATGGTTGTTAACTTCCATCTGGTCTTTCTGTTCACCACCATTTAATTGAAAGTAGTCTTCTAGGAATATTTCAAGTTTATCTTTTATAGCTTTATCATTTAATAATACTGGATTTAAAGACCAACTGGGAGTGCAGCCTTTAGTATGTTACAAAAAACTCACCCTAACTAGATGATGATCTAATCATGTTATTGGATGAACTTGAACTTCAATTACATTTGAAACCAGGGGTGCACAAATTAAGTCCTGAAGGGCCACATACAGTCCTGGATTTTAGGATTTCCTTTTTGTGCACATGTGAGTCAATCCGAATGACTAAAGAAGCGATTGACTCACCTGTGCGCAGCAGGGATATCCTCAAATCCAGGCCTGTGTGTGGCCCTCCAGGACTGAACTTGTACACCCTTGGTCTAGAGAAATTAAAGAAGTAATTTCTCTCTGTTTGATTCATTACCATCCATGCATTTTGTAACATTTTAAAAGCTTTAGTAGCTGCTGAGATTGAGGAGGGTGGTGTATCATTAGATGTATCTATGTTAGGATCTATTACTGAATTCATATGACCTCCTATTACCCAGCTAGAATATTGCCACAAGTTCACTACATCAGAGATAACTCAGGAAAAAATCACCTTGGCCCGTATTTGGTGCATATAAGTTAAGCAGTGAGATCTGTTGTTCATTAATAGTGCCTTGAATCGAAATGTATATGGCTTCACTATCTCTTTGTGTTATTTTGTGTTGATAATTAAGTCTTTCCTGTATTAAAATTGAAACAACTTTTTTTTCTGTAGCTCCTAACTTTCTAGTTATTTCTATATATAATGCATAACCTGACTCCCAAAAATGTTTGACTGGCTCCTACATCACCTGGCTGGCTCCTAAGTTTCAGATACATTTGTCAACCCCTGCTGTAATGTATACTGTGCATTCAGCTGTACTATACTATTCATTCACATGTACATTACTGTGAGTTATGCAGTAATCGGTAGGGATTACTGTGCACTAACATCTAAAAGTACTGTACACTATGAACTCATCTGCACCATTGGAATCTATTTGCTGTGCATCTTCAATATCAAACCTTCAGCCCCTAGGATAATCAAACATTGTTGAAAGAATCATCAAGGCTTTCTTCAACAGCCTTGGTGAAATGCTTACTCCATTTGAATGTGTATGCCTGGAAGTGTATTTTTGGGTTGCTTTGTTAAGCATTACTTATATCTCATTTAATATATTTGCCTTCAGTATAGGCCCTAATGATACGCTAGATGTGCAACCATTTCAAAATTAGCCCAATGCATACTTACAGCAGTAATAAAAGCTAGTCCATTGGGAAGTATATCAATATCCTCAGATCCAGACTCTGAAATACAAGAAAAATACATCATTTATTTGATTAATACAATACATTTAAAAAAAAAATTGAAAAACCCATGCTCTATGCTCTGTATCAGTGCATCATATTAAAAAGTGAAGCATGTTGCGTAGATATAACTTTTAATGGCTTACTGAGCATGGCTAGAGAGGTTTAAATCTTAGTGCAGATTGAACATGGTGCACTATTTGTAGTCTGATATATATGACTCACAAGTTGAAGACCTTCTTGAGCACCAACTTTTTTAATTCATGACAGAATAGTCTTGAGTTTGCATGACCTTTAATTATGGGTAAGACTCACAATACAAAGTACTTTTTAATTATATTTTATTTTTAGATTCAGCAGATTCTGTTGGGAGCAATCAGGTCCGGATACAGTTTTTACATACATTTGTAGACACATACAATAAGACAGCACATTGTACATACATATTGGTACATTAGCAAATAAGGATCATACTTTCAAGAGAGCTTACATTCCAAGGGGGAAATGGGGATAGATGTATGAGCTGAGAAGTCTGGGTAATGCATCGATGTGCTTGTTGTGGCATTGGTGATGACTTAAGGTGAGTTAAGGTGGTAGGTGGTATGCTTCTCCGAAAAGGTGGGGTTGTCATAGAACGTTTGGATATTTGAAGACTAGGGGAGAGTCTAAGAAAATTCCAAAGAGTGGAAGAAGCTCTTGAGAAGTCCTGTAGACTAGCATGAGAGGATGTTATGATGGATGATACGAAGGATGATTGACGCAATGGCAGATGGCAGTTTGAGCTATCTCTGAAAACAAGAGTTGGTATGTAGGATGTGTGGTGCTGTTGAGAGTTTTGAGGAAACTGGTAAAGGGGAATGCTGAGTATTTGGGATGATAAGCATATGATAAGCATTGGGTGACATCGGTATGTATATACTGTTATAATAATATGATCTAAATCAAAATCTAAAGGGCTCTCTCTATATAAGCACATAGCATATTTTTTTACAGAAGTTTTTAGTTAGTGAACTTCTATCCAAAAGCAAGGTCTTCACTAATTAAAACATTCTGTAAAAAAAATATGCTTTGTGCTTATATAGAGCCCTTTAGATTTGAAGAATTGCAATTTAATAAGGCTGATGATGTTTAAGTTGATAAAAACGCATTGTAGAACAAACAGGCAAGGAATTGGACAATGCTGCCCAATGAGTCTGATTATTGTATTATAAACCTATAATAGTATGTATTCTAATTCTTTTAAAGGAATACTGACATTAGAGATTTGCTATCATGCCTTTAAAAAAGATGGGTTTAAAAAGTTGACTCATAGCTACAGACTTCTACGAGAGAATTCATGTAGCTATTACATGGATCCTGCAGGATATTTCACATAAAAATTTACTCTTACACAGCCGAAGGGTTTGTCACGTAAGGTGAAATAGGTTATGAGACTCACAAGGGTCCTCACAAGTACAAGTATAAAGTTGAGTCAGATCCCAGAAACACAGTATTTTCAATGGCAATTAAAGTTAAAGAACATCAGTAAATATTGCAACATTTTGTCTATATAGTGTGTGACAAGCTACCAGTCTCCTCTGGGTTTGTGCCCATGTTTCAGGCAATTTGATGGAGGGACACAATACAACTATATATATATATATACTTTTACAAGATTTACAAAAATGTAGCCAGTGATACAAAATAAACAAAACAAATCATTGGAAAACACATGCCTAGCTTGCACTGAAGCACCACCTTAACCAATAAACAATGTTCCTCACTAACCAGCTCTCATCCAGCTAACATTTGGTGGAGCAAAACAAACGGTCCAGTAGTTAGTAAAATCATTAAACAAAATAATGTTTTGTTTTGTTTAGTAAAATCATTAGCCTGTATATTTCTTAAGATTTCCATCTCTCCTCTCTGCTCCATACAGTCACAAACTGCAGACTACTGTATTACTGTGTGTTAAGCTCTTCATGTCAGACAAACTGCAAACAATCAGTCCATAAGCAGCCCCTCATACTCTAGCAGCAGTCTTAAATAAAGTCTGCCAAGGTGCTGCTAATTAACTGAACAGGGACGTTAACCATAAACGTAACAGTCCTACTGGGGGAAGAGAGCTTTGCAAAGTCTTTGGCTCACATAAACTCCTTGGATAACTCTGTTACAAAAACGTCATGTTTCTCACTCAAAAACTGAGACATTCATGTAGTTTATTATTCTTGCACATGAACAATGCAGTTCAACCACTTAATATTATATTTTTATTTGTGAGACTTTGAAAGTAGCCCTGGGAAGAACAAAAGTGAAAAGTAGTGAATATAGGAAAAGATTTGTCAAACTGAATGCAGAATTCAGGAGGTTAGCAAGAAGAGACAAGAAGACCTTTTATAATAATAGATATAAAGATAAAGATAACAGAAAATTGTTAAGAGATCTCTTCAAGACAACGGGGAACCTCAAAAGAACCTTTCATGTAAAAGTGGGGGTGATAATAGGCATTTAACAGAAACAGATCATATAAAGAAGCAGTGGCAGGAATACAAAGAAGATCGATACAAGCAGGGTCTTAGAAACTCTGATAAAATGAATAGCTGGAGCCAGACATGGAGAGTGAAGTTAGATGGGTCCTATGAAGCCTTGCTGTTAACAAGGTTCCAGTAGTTGATGAAATCCTAGCTGAATTGCTCAACATCCTACATGATGCTGTGAAAATGTTGTTTGCATTATGCCAACAATTGTGGAAAATTAAACAATGGCCAGTTGAGTGGGATTGGTCAGTCTATATCCTAATCTCAAAAGGTGGTGCCAAACAGTGCTCCAAATATTAAAAGTAAAGAAATATTACTATCAACAAAGGCCCGCATAATCAAAACTATGGTATTTCCAGTAGTAGTATATGGATTTGAGAGCTCGACCATAAAGAAGACTGAGCACTGTAGAACTGACGCATTTAAATTGTAGTGTTGGAGAAAACTGTTGAAGTTCCTTGGACGGCAGGAAGATCTAATAAATCAGTTTTACAGGAAATCAAGCCAAACTGTTCACTGAAAGATTGGATCATGCGGTTAAGGATCAAATATTTTGGCCATATCACGAGAAGACAGAATTTCAAACAGCTTACTAAATGATTACAAAATGTAAAATCAAACACTGCCATTGATGTCAGAGGTGAGCGTCGTTTGCAAACCAACACACTACAGTTGAGAAACTCACTGTCCGAACTTACCAGGGGCAACCAGACATGTCTAAAATGACAGTACAGTAAACCCTGTTGCTTTTGGGGGTCCAAAGCAAACTGCTGGTCACTGCACCCCTACTGACGATGGTCATCTTCAGAAACTGCTTCGATTTGCATGACAGTACCACAATTTAACCACTTCTAATGACCAAAGGTTTGCCTTCACTGATGAGTCCCATTTTCTGCTCCATCGACTGGACAGATATTGGCATGTCATATGCGAAACCTCAGAAAACAAACACTCTGGAAAAACACAAGCTGGTGACGGGAGAGTTATGGTCTGGGGAATGTTTTCTTGGCATTGTGTAGGTCAACTCATACCTCTGGAAGGCAATCTCAACCAATCGGTTTATCTATCCAACCTTGCAGATAAAATATGCCCTTGCATGTTGACTGTGTTTCCTGGAGCGGATGGGATCTTCCAGCAGGACAATGTAAAATGTCATACGGCCAGAATTGACAGGGAGTGGTTGGAGGAGCCTTCCAAAAGTACTTCCCTGGCCTCCAAACTCCCCGGACTAAAACCCCATTGAGCACCTGTGGGACCACATCGATCGCCATGTGCAGTGTATGGATTCTCCAACACACACTCTTCAGCAGCTCTGGGATGCACTGCAATCTGCATGGCTCCAGATACCCTTGCTAACCTTCCAGCATCTTATTGATTTACTACCACACCAAACAGCAGTTATTCAGGACATATTCATAATAATATGACTCGACCATGATCTTTTGGTAAAATAATTGAGTAAATAATGTTGCAGACTTTTACGACTTTGTGAACTTTATTTACTTTTACTAGGAGGATGCCTTTTTAAACCTATTTCCTTTAAAAATGACAATACTGAGTATTAACCCCCCCCCCCCCCAGACTAATCTACCAAATTGAAAATTGCAGTACAAATATTAAACATAATATTACAATAAAAATCCATTACTGAAAATAATAAAAATTACCGAAAATAAAAAAGAAATTACAATTAAAATTAAATTAAAGTATACAATAAAATAAAAAATAGTATAATTAAATAAAAAAATTAACAAAATTGGTAAAAAAATTAATGGGTCAATTAAAATGTTAACATCCTTCGATCCAGAAATGTCGAGACCCTGAAACCTTTCTTCAGCCCCGGTATGCAGGCACTCCAACAAAGATAAAAAGGGAGAGAGAACTTGGAGTGGGAGAAAATTAGGGATACTGTATACTGTGTTTTATACTTGTAGTATGTTATGTGTATATGCTAGCTAGTTTGTGAGTGCATGTTAGAGCTAGCTAGTAATGTTCAATTCCCCCAAGGTAAAAGTTGCCTAGTCCCTTTAATGAAAATTATTTTATGCAGATTAACTCTTTATTGTACACAATTCCAAATGCCCTAAGAAAATTTATCTTATAAACGTTTACCTGATTGTATGTGGATGGATTCAACAGTTACAGTATATAATAATATTTAGCAACAGCCTGGACAGAGAATGTCTTCTGTTAGAGTATAATGAGATCAGTGGATCCTCTTGATTGGAGGATTAAAGTTGGTGGATTTGGCAAGAAGAAGTGACTTCTGGTTCACAGTGAGAGTATATGACAAGGTAGAGTTTTTGAAACCTTGATGCAGAATGAGGATTAAATGAAAGATAACACCATGTGTCACAGACAGGGTTAATTTTTACCAACAAAATGTAAATTATCGAAAGGTATTTCACAAAATTATATCACTGACACATTACAACAGGAGAACACAACTCTAGAATTATGCTATTTGTTTAAAATGTTATTATTTACATGTATACCAGTTTATAGATTTATTTATTGACATATTAAAACACAAGTAAGCAGTTTAAGAGATATACTATAATGTAACTTTAAATAGACTGCAGCAAAAATAAAAGTTCATGGATTGCAGATAGATACCCATATTGATACACTAGAAATCTAAGGTGGAAAGAATAATACATCTAGAGTTATTCATTATTATCCATTAAGGACACTTATATTGGTACTATAACACTCATGAGAGGCATTTTCACAGAATGACTTCATAAGCTGTGCATAAGCACTTTTAATGTATAACATCAGCTGTTTCACCAGATGAAATATTTTTGGATAGAGCATACAGCATCCCAAAGCACAGAGAGATATGACATACCAGCAGCCATGTTGTGCATTTTATACCAAATGTTTATCCATGCATCAGAAGAAAATAGTACAAGCATATATATATTGCTTAAAAAGCAATTAATTAAGTCAATACACTGAAATTTTCAGAAACTAAGGTAAGTGGGAAAATTGGTACATAAACATATATATTTTAAATATTTTGTTTTAAAAAAAATACAAACTTGAGGGGACTGTTAGGAAAGTGGCTGCCTATCCTCCACTCCACAAACATGGAGTTTTAAGACAGCTTATTTTATAGGCCCATGTCTGTCGAGTGATTTAGGGGTGGTTTGATACGGACAAAAGGCTCAGTACAGTCACTTCTGTGCACTCCAGCTCTACAAAATAGCACAGTGACCACTGAAAACGGTCTTCAAATTGAAGGCACAAATACTGTATCTGGCACATTTGGTTAACATGTTTCAAAAAATGTGGTGGTTTCCCTCCCATTTCCAGAAATAGTAGCTGTACAGTACATCATAATAGTGGGATCGAGAACTCCTTCTTGTTAAGTTCAAATTAGGATCCACCGGCATGCATGACTACTCCTATTGCCATGCCTACCGATTCTCATTGGCAAAAAGATCTAGAAGGTCTAGTTAATTTATTGTGTATCAGAATTGTTTATAAAACGCTACTCTGACCGGATCCTCTGAAGTGGTTGAAACATATTGCTCAATTGTTCATACTGATTTATTGACCCTGAATGCCCTTCAAGTCAGGATTAAAGAGGAACAGGTTTTTAATTTTATTCTCCCCTCTCTTTAAGGTAAAAATACAATAATGATTGAGAAACAAAAAGGGTAAAATGGAGAACTGTGCTCCAGTTTCATACCTAAAAAAACGGGAAAAAATGTGGTTATTATATCACTTCAGCAGGATATAACTGAACTGAGTTGACGTATTATATACACATTATAGTAATTATATCCATAATAACAAAAACATAATTGGTAAATGTCACCCATTACTACATACTAATACAGTTTTATAGTTGTCTTAAGTATTTCAAAGAATAGCCCAAATAAATGTACCTACATAAAATTTTGAGTTACAGGATGACCAAAATTCTCTAAATATTCTTCACAAAAATTGCATTTTCCAAATAGTGATAAAGACTCTGTTGAGATTCAGATCCCTGCTTCCCTCAAGTAGATTAGGACAATACATATTAGAAAATAGTAACATTAACCCAAAGAGATTGCAAGCAAGAAGTGAAAGGATGACCAAAGAAAATGGAACAATTAAAGAAAGAAAGGGCAAAACTAATGAATTTGATCCTTCTTAATTCAATAGCAATTTTATCAGCAGGAGTAATTTTGAAATTTAGAGAAAGCATTTTAGACAAATTTAATTATAAATGGGTTTCTTACCTAAAATATGTGGGCATTTAAATTTCAGGTTATGTGTATATAATTATTTGGTTAAAAAAGGAAGAATATCGTTTCTTCTAAAAATTCTGTATTATACAGATTTAGATTCTATGCAAAAAGCTATTAACTTTTAAATGGACAGGGAAGAATCAGAATATAATAATATTTTATCTTAAGGTCAATTAAAAAATATGGTCTTGGGATCCCCCCGATTTTGATTGACATTTATTTGCAGCACAGCTAATGTATTAAAGATAAAGGAAATGACAAATGTGGAGGTTTTTGTAGTAATAAAGTCCTCTAGAGAGACAAGGTACAAAATAATTACATGATAATATAAGTACATTTAACATAAAGATAAACAATGGGTTATATAGTCCATCTCCCAAAGAGTTTACAGTCTACTTATATGGAGGAAGAGACTCATTCAGACACGTTATAGTAGAAAGGTGAGTACATATGGAAGGAGGATAGTATTTACATTTGTTAAGGAAGCTGTTGGAAAGCTTCTTTAATAAGGAGATTTTTAAACAAACAGCCCTATTAAATTCCCTAGCCTGTAACGTAGCCCGCAAGACTTTCAGCAATTAAATTGGCCCCGTAACTGTGTAGCCACAAATCTTTTGATCTGTCAAGCCTGTAACTGTTACGCTTGAAAATCGCTATTAAATTGCAACAAATCTACTGGCGTTCAAACCCGTAACCGGCAAATGGAGCCAAAAAGCCAACGGGTACTAGAGAGGACCCTCAAGGGGGTTAAAGTCCTATCCGTAGCACTGTAAATGCAAATATAAACACACTACTGTACTTATAATTAAAGTGATGTTCGGTATTAAAATTAATAGTGCAGCATTCTCAAGCTCACAAATCTGCAAAATAAATACTTTTTTTTATGTTTAATTTCTGTTATATTGATCCCAGCAATCAATGTGTTAATACATATAATGGAACTCGCATGGACTAGAATATCATATTTACTGATTTATTAATATTGCATTATTTCTGGAATGTGGGTCCGATTGAAATTTGTAGTTGAATCCTGTAATGCTTTGAAATCTGACCTCCATTCATAAGTGACGTAATGATGACGATCTGCATCTCTTTTACCATTGGCTCCCTCTAAACCCGTAACTACGGGTTTGACTAATTGATCATGTTCAGACCACACATGCAACATGCACAAGAATGGTTTACGGGTTAGCGTCTCCGGTCCGTGGTCGCGGCATGGTGGAATTTAATAGCTCTGTAATTAAGCCGAATGTCAAGCCTGCAGGCTTTGCGAGTATCCCGTAGCCATTATGGGCTTCAAATTGAATGGGGCTCTAAGCCTTGAAAGAGGTGAGAACTGCCTTATGTTGTGTGGCAGAGCATACAAGACGTATGTAACTATCAATTAGAACAGTTATATAAGAGAAGGAACTCTAGAAATGTATAAAACACAGAGGAGAAATTCCTGAGTAGAGTGAAGATGACAAGCTGGTATATAGTGAGAGACGTGAACAGAGTAATAAAAGGAGCCGAGGAGTGAATAAGCTTGAAACAGGGAAGGATGAATAGGTTAATATTGACTTTATCAGGAGACAATTTAGGTATTTTAGAAATGGAAAAGAAAGCAGAAATTTAGAAGAGAAGAAGATGATGCAAGCATTATACATTGTTTGCGGGTGAAGATATTATAAATAAGACTGCAGTAGTCTACATAAGATAGGATAAGGGTTTGGGCAACTGCCAAGAGAGTGGGGGTCAAAGGAAAGTGTTTGCTATATTCCTGAGGATCAAATGAAATGCTTCTGTAAAGGATTAGATGGGAGAGGCGAATGTTAAGCATGAATCATGTATGACTCTTAAGTATCATGCTTAATCTACAGGGTGTATGATTATATCACTGACCGTCACAGGGAAGAGGATAGCAGAGCCAGGTATGAAAGGAAATATCAGGAGTTCTGTTTCTGCCATGTTGAGTTCACCAAAGGAGAAAGTGTACAGATAAAAGAGAAGTGGGTCCAAGACAGACCCTTGGGAAACATCAACAGAAAGATTTATGTGGGAGAAAGAGTTGTTGAAGAAAGAGACAACGCAAGTCCAACTAGTGAGGTAAGAGGAGAACGTTATCCTGGCTACCAACAAGAAGTGAATATTGTGTAATAGGAGCAGTGCCGTTGACAGAGGTGTAGGGGGGGTACTTTTGTGTGAGTTCATCCTGAAAGGGAGCCAGGCATTATTATCATTATATAAATAATATTATATATATATATATTAGCAGTGCAAGGGGAAAATGGGTGTGTGTCAGGTTGGGAGGACCTGCATATTACATTTATGCTGCCTATTACATTTATGCTGTGTCCCAAGATTTCTGATTTCTGAGTTGAGCAGCAGATCGTGATCAGCAGCGACAAAGATACCAGAGAGATCAGACAGGATGAGAATACAATACTGGCCTTGCTCTTTTTACCCTGTGGAAGTCACCATTTATTTGTCGCAGGCAACAGTTTATGCTGAGTCTGTTATTATACCAGTTAATGCACTGACAATGTCTCTCCTTTTAATTTTTTAATCTGCCATGTAGATTTTACCAAGAAGATATTAAACTGATAATGTGACAATATTTGCCATGTGAAAAAATAAAAGCTGCACATTTAGGAGACAATTGTTACCATACACAAATGAATGGTCGGTGTGTAGAATATGCAAAATAGATTTGAAAGCACATGAATAAAACACAAAGAACAGTTTAACAACATAATAAAATACTAGATTGGTTACAGAGAAGTGCCAAAGGATTTTACTATATGCCGCCTTCTGACTCTCTGCATTTGTTGAAGGAGTTGAAAAGGATATATTTTACTCCAGAAAACTATGTGGAAAATGTGATTTGGTTGTTAGTTTGTAACCTACTTAAAATACCAAAGCAAGTAAGGTACTAGTGAAAAACTGCAACCGGGAAACCCAATTAACAAGCTCAGGAGTTTACCATTGTGAAAGTACGTCTGACTTCACTAACAAGATTGCAATGTAGATGAGCACCTTCTGATCTTGTCCTTATTTAGGTAACTAGCGACTTGTCCATCACAAAATGACAGCAATAAAATTGTAAGGCAGGTAATGCTGTTTGCCACAGAGAGTAAGTGTTTTGGTGGTCTAAGATCCTTGTGCACTTATTGCGAGTCTGGCGCTGAGTGCCTTTGGAGTGTAGTTTGTGTCCTATGAGGAGCGTTGGCGCTCCTTGTGGGTGGCGCAGTGAAGGTATTTGTGGTTGTTTGCGGTAGTGTGGTGTTAATTTTTTTTTGTTTTGTGTTTTCTTTAAAAAAAAATTATGCTAATTAATTAATTAATGAAATCAGAAATTAATATACTTTACCTCTTTGCAATTAATATATGCAGCAAGGAATGTGCTGAAGAGCTAACAATCTGTTTTGATGTTCCTGCAGCATACAATGTAGGTTTGCAGTGTTGTTGAGCTGAGGTGTAAGTGTCAGCAATGTGTGCAGTATGTAGTGTAAATAGGCGACGTGCGCGAGGGGAAGCCGTTTGCGTAGCTGGGTACTTCTGTAAGTTAGTGTTGTAAAATGGCGGCGAATGTGTATGTGGTAGGCGGGTTTGTATGACGAAGCGTCCTTGCTAATGGTGTATGTTTTAGGTCGTACGGGTTTTTGTAAAAGTTGTATTTGTTTTGTGGTATTTAGCTGCTTTAGGAGTCGTGTAGCCTTGTTTTTGTTTGTTTTTTTCAGCGGCCATTTTTTCTTTTCGCATGTTTCCAGTGTCTAAACTTTGTAAATTTGAGTGAAATCTGCTGTGTTGCTGAGGTCCTGGGTGTCCCCCCGTGCTGTGGGTAAGGTGTTTATTTTATTTTTGTGTTTTTTAATGTTTGCCGCTGTGCGCAGATTGGCCATTAAGTCCGTAATGGATTTTTTCTAAGTCCTGCGGGTCACAATTGTTTTTGTGTAAGTCCACAATTTTTTATTTTCTAAGTCCTGCGGCTCGTATTATTTTGTGTAAGTCCGTAGTTAGTCATTGAGTGTTTTTTTTTTTTTTTTTCAAAGTCTTACTTGTGCGGTTGTTTGTAATCAGTTGTGAGGCGCCATGGAGCCTCCACCTCCGCCTGCGGCTCATTGCAGCCGACGTGGGAGCCTCTACCTCCGCAAATGCGGCCCCTCGCTTCGCAAGGGTCTGCATTTGCGGGCCAAAAGTCGTAGGGGGTGGTAGTGCCTTTGTCGCTCCTTGCCAGCAACTGCGGCCCTCGCTACGCGACCATGCAAGCGTTAGCAACAACCAGTATTGCAGACAACTATATATGTGATGTCAATGTCAAAGCTATGGAATATGGTACTGCTAAAATAACATTCCAAACCTGCTTTAAAGCCCAAAGTTAATAAGCCATTCTATGGCACATAATGTTATCCCCTGTGTCATGAGGGTCCGCAAGGACCAGCATGGCACTCTTCCTGCACCTTCCTACCACCAGGTTAGCTATACCCTCCCCATGGGTGTCCATAAGGACCTCCATGCTTGCTAACACAAAAAAATAAAAAAAGTAAACGATACCTGTAGGGGAAAAATAATGTTTTTCCTATCTTTCACACTTCTTCCCTGGATAAGCGGGCTATCTATATTGAAAGAAAAAACATCTTCTTCAGTCTTTATTAAAGCCAATGATCCTTATCTTTGGCCCTTTGAAATGGGCTTCCGCCTGGTGTTCTAAAATAAAAAAAATAATACTACTGGAGTTCCTCCTACAAGGAGCTCCCTTGCGCACTAGTAGTTTGTTTTTGTTTTTTGTTGGCACGCTTTCCAGCTTTAAAAATAGATTTTAAGGATTCTCATTGGCTGAAATGTGCGTCAATCATTTGAACTTACCTTGCTCATTTTTTGATTTGTTAAATGTCTAACCAATCAGAAGTCACACATTGTAAATCAGATTCTTTAAAATGTATATTTAAAGCAGGAAAGCATGCCAAACATATTAATTAACGTGGGAGCATTTTAAGAACTGCAGGTTTTTAAGACAGAGGCCAATTTACATGGGGATCTTAGCGGCTGGTAGTTGGGCAATGGGAATCCCGGGGATCCCCGGCTCATAGCTTGTGGACAGGGGGAATCCCAGGGTTCCTCAGGTTCATTGTGGCAGCGCTACTTGTGTCAGATATGAGTTATCATGCCTCATTAAAGGGCTGTTTCCATCACTGTAAGTGCTCTTCATTCATATTTCATATAATGAAAACGGTTTGTTATGTTTAATACCTGCTCCTAGATATTTAATTGTTTTGTACTTACCAATTCCTTTTAATAGTTGACAATGAGGAAGTTCTTTTGTTGGAACTTGTCTGGCATAATTCAACCGATTGCTGCAAAAGGATTAAAATGTTTTTTTGAGTTGGGAATTTAGTCAAGCATGTATGCTGTGCTTGCAGTTCTTTAACTATATTATAAAATATATTGATGTAATGCTTATTTAAATGAAATTACATTTGCTTTCAAAACTCTTAAGTAAAATGTAGGCAGATGTAAAATTGCATAGACAAATCTAAAACATATTATGAACAAAACTGACAACAAATCTCATGCTACAAAAGTTGCTACGCATGCCCGACCATTTTAGCAATACTTGTAGGGAAAGAAAGGTTTGATTTAACTCTAAGTACAAACACTACAAACATAAGGATAGGTAACATAAGGATAGCTAATTTATTGTTGCAACAGAAATCAATGTGTATACTATTATTCAAATGAGCATTTTGACGCATTTTTAAAAATAAGTTTATATACTGTAATAAAGAATAGTATAGTATTAGTAAAGTGTACAGTCCATTCAAAAACCACTTTTCCTTTTAAGGATCACGAGATTCAAAGAAAAATCTCAGCATATATATTTTGTGCCCATAACACATAAGTAAGAGATTTCCCCAAATTAATTAGTGCATTATGTACTTTAATGTTCTCTATCACATGACTGCCTTCATGGATATAGGAACTGGGGGGGATGAGGGGGGCAATCCCCCCAGATTTTTTTATTTGTGTAGAGAAGTAGTTGTGTGGTATTTTTATACTTTTTTATCCACCTTTGGAACCTATGGCATAGGAAATCCATAACTTCAACATTATTAGTGAAAACTGGAAGGAGAATACACAGAATAAGTTTCTATGCAGGTGGCATCATTCTCACCCTCGCTACGCGGCCCTCGCGGCCCAGACAGATAGATAGATAGATGGATAGATAGGTAATAATTATTATGATTTACAAAGGAGTGCAACACTTAAGAAATCCCCCAAATGTTATAACTATATACATATACTGAATGTGATCTAAAACAACATATATTCTAGAACAGTCAGCTTCTTGGAATTTATATTTAACTTGGGATCTTGGAGGATGAAATTGTCTCTTTAAAACAAGAACTGTGAGCAGCCATATTTTTTATGCCGTGGAAAAAAGCTATTTGTTTAATGTGTATTCCATCACCTTAAATTCTCCCCAACAATGCATGATTCCTCTGCTTGCATTTGTTCTTAGCTGACAGCACATGTACATATTTTTGTGCTGGACTACTGAGGAGCACATGGCTTTGGTCAAGAACATTATAACAAAATTTCCTCCCCACTATTTATTGAACTATAAATAGCTGATTACTGCTTTTTTTTGGACCAAAGGATTTACACAATCTGATTTCCTTTTGCCCAAGGGACTCAAAGATTGAAACACCACAAAGAAACAGCAAACTTTTGTAAAAACAGCAACCCAGTATTACTTTGTAAAATATATCAATGCCAAAGCTGGTCGTTGCAGCTTGAAGAAACTCTCCACATTGAGAACTTTTATTGCACAGAGCTACTAACTACCTATCAGCCATGGGCAGTAGCGTAGGAAGGGGGGGGTGCGGTGGGTGGCGCGCCCCAGGTGTCACCTCTTTAAGGGTGGCAAAAATGCCCCCACCTGCCTTCCACCACAAGTGTCTCTAATTCCCCTTCCCCGGTTCCCTGTTCCTGCTCTCTGCTTGTGTCTGCTGGCAGGGGGAGGAGCCAGAAGAGGGAAAAGCCAGCAGAGTGGCAGCACGGAGCAGGAGGTAAGAGACGAGGGAGAGACATATGGGGGGAGAGGGGGAGTCATAGAGGGAGGGAGAGGCATGGGGGGAGAGAGGCATGGGGAGAGAAGGAGGCATGGAGGGAAGGAGTGGCATGAGGAAGAGAGGCAAAGGGGAAAAAGGGAGACACATGGAGGGAGAGAAAGGGAAGGGGGAGACATGGAGGGAGAGGGGGGAACATGGGGGGAGAGGGGGGCATGGAGGGAGAGGGGAAGACATGGAGAGAGAGGGAGGCATGGGGAGAGAAGGAGACATGGAGGGAGGGAGAAGTATGGGGCAGAGAAGGAGACATGGAGGGAGGGAGAGGCATGGGGAAAAAGGGAGACACATGTAGGAAGAAAGGGAAGGAGGAGACATGGAAGGAGAGGGGGAAACATGGGGAAAGAGCGGGAGACATGGGGAAGATGGAGACATGGAAGTAAAGGGAGAGGCCTGGGGGAAAGAGGCAGGGGGAAAGAGGGAGACTCATGGAGGGAGATAGGGAAGGGGGAAAAATGGGGGGAGAGGTGCCAACATGGCAGCCCATTTTAGTAAGCAGAACTGAATAAACATTAATATAAACAGTATATAATTGGTGTAAAACTGATTTCAGAATGCTAGCTTCAACTTATACCTTTAAAAGTTGATGACCTGTTTTACGGCCACAGTCACTTTAAAAAAAGTGAATTGCATTCATGTGTGCTAAAAAAATGGTTATTTTCTATTGGTCTGTCTCATTGACTTGAACCTGGCAAGCTGAACTATGTACAATTTACCCTGAACTGATGCGACATCTCAACATCAACACATAAGTCAAATTCATTGTAAATGATTAAACTATTTCTCTGCAAATCTAAGCTTTTTGATGTGGTGAAATGATAGCCAATTGTTGTAAAAAGTCACATGCTGGAAGTAGTATCAAAAGCCATAAATAATGGCCAGCTATAGCAAAACATTAAGTACATGTTATTATATATCTCACTAGGCAAATATTCCCAAAAACTAATTCTTACACTGTGTAGTAAACATCAGGTAATCATTATTCTGAAAATTAATTACAAACTATTATCTTCTTAAAAATATATAATGCATTTGAAGAGTTGTACTAAAAAGGGATGTTCTAAGGTTCTAGAGCTAAATAGGACTCCAAACAGTCCAACACCAGTGTCTTTATACTAGACTACAAATTTGAAATATAAAGTTACATGGAGTTCAACAGTAGCCAATTTCTTCAGTAGTAATCACCTGAATGTTTACCATGTAAGCATGATTACAGCTGTGAATTCATATTATTAACAGGTTTCTTATTTTGTCTGAGAAACTAACATCATGTATCTTATAAGGCAAACATTTATAGACACAAAATAATACATTATTAAATAAGTTAGTATCAATGTGGTATATTTTCAGTTATGAAAATGATCTCCAAACATAAACTGTTTTTAATCTATTGCTTTGAATTTAGTTGTAGTTTGGCTCTTTGATGATAAAAGATTGAGGAACGTTGCTATGAGGCTATATGACAAATAGCAACACAAACTTTATAGCGTCTAGTGTAATGTCTTGCATGTTGGTACAGCAGAAACTCATGAAGCTTATTCCAACAGACAATTCTAACAACATGTCTTAAATGATAAAAATGCTTGATAAAAAAACTGTGTGGGCCGCCACTTAGAAAAAAGTTTTGAAAACTAAACAAATTAGAAGCATTCATTTCTGCCAGCTTAATTGGACACTCTGGGCTGCCATGCTGACCTTTCCCCTTTTCATTCCTAAGTGTGTCACAGTTTGAGGGCAGCAAGCTGTGAATCTCCATATTGCACACAGCACGTCCCCCAGTTACGGTCATGTGGTTCTGGCTCCTGCATTAAACGCCACATCACATGACCAGTTAATCCTTATAAGGGAAGAAAACTTGTATAACCCTATTAATTATTTAATGGATTCAAGATGTTAAATATTCCTAAAATGTTCTTATATACCTTTGAATTCCTGAAGTCCTTCCAGCACCAGTATCTGAACACACATTTGATTTGCAAAAATATACATTATTCCAATGGTAAGATAGCGACACTAACCTTATCACTATATAAAAAAAATATTTTAAGGGATTTATTGAATTAGTAACTATTCTTTGTAATTCCTAAAATATGTTACCAATATTTTGCAGAACAATATAAGAGAGGATATTTTCTTTGTAGCAACAATATTGTTAAGGACATATTGAGGAAATAACCTAATGTATAAATGTATTATTTCAAAGGAAATATGAGATTTATAAATCTCCCTTAGATTTAATCATATGTTCTTATCCCTGTAGGACATGTAGCACTAATATTTTTAAAAAGTAAGAATGAGGACACACCATAATTTATACAGAAGAGTTGTGAAATATTCCTCAGAAAAATTTTATGTAATAAAGTTGTGTTTTATATAAGAGTATTTTCTCTTCCCTGCATAAACCTGTCTGGTGTCTATTTAAGTAGTTTTTGGGGTATCCAAACTTAGTATTCCACATTTTATTTACAATGAGCTTGGGTGACATTTTTGCTAGAAAATTAGAAATTTGAAATATATTGTTACAAAATGAAAAACAAACTTGACTACTCTTGATTTTACAATTCATATTTGTATAACACTTGAAATTTTTTGGCAAGGGGTAGGCACACCAAAAGTGCAGAACAAGGTCATTAGTGATTCATGAAGTCTGATTGTACACACCAGATAAATACTGAAATATTGGCAGGCACCTAGTACATCAGGACATATCCTGCATGCCCCTGATCTCTGTACTGCACTTAAATACTCAAGTAAAATATACTTTTGTGGGGTTTGTTTGATATTATAATCCTTTGCGTGCACATTTTATATTTTGCTATAAAGATATCTGATTTTGCTTAAATATATTACATTTTCTTATAGGCCATTAAAAAAATAAAATAGAACAGATTTGTGATTTAATATTTCTGTTAGGTAAGAAAAAATAGTTATTTTCATATTTAGTAATGAATGTTCTTTCTGTCAATATTCATGTTTATTTGTTTATGTTGATGCTATAGGCAGGGCTGGGTATACTAACCTACTCACAAACTCCTTATCCTTCCCAGGTTGCACAAACATGCGTGTGCATCACTGTTCCCCTGCCACCATGTTGCTCTAACAAATCAATTGTGCTGCACTAATGCTAACTTATATATAATGCCTGGGTGTAAGGGTTTGAAGTGGACCCAAGTAGGTGGTAAGCTCATCAGGCATAGGCTTCGACTGGCGGAGCTTGATATTTGAATATTGCATGGAGGCATAGAAGGAGGAATGACCGGGCTGTGATCAGGTCATTTGACTTGCTGCTATTTATGAAAAGTGACTTGTTCCACTTCCTAAATCTGTTAAGGGATGCCATGCGTACATCATGTGAAACTGTGCAGTGGGGGGAGTGGAGGGGGCACAGTTTAAAATCTATTGAGAAATTAAAGATGCATGTAAATCTATGCTATGACTAATTACATTGATAAAGTGAGTGTCTTGCCAGTGAGTCATGCAGATTTGGAAGAAAGTAAGGAAGGCTTCTATAGACCCAATTGGATATATTTAATATGGAGATTAGAAAGGCAGTGGAGTCCACCTGGTGGTAACAATGAGGGCAGTGTAATGTGTTAAAGGTATATCTAGGTGAGCTGGATTATGAATGCATCTGATAGAGAATAACTAGTAGTGTATGCAAACATTGTTTTGCATGAAACAATCCTAAATTAAATCCCAAATGTAAATTTAAACACTTACATTGAAGTCCGCAAAATCTCTTGTAATTTCTAACAGTTGAAAATTAGGGTTAACACCCTCCAACCCCAGGCTTAATTAGCATAACATTTAAAATGTTTTGTTTTTGCCAATCAGGTTAGCGGAAACATTTGAGTTAAACTCTGGGGTTCCTATATGTGCTGTAAAGCAGCCTGGGGTATGTAGTGTATCACTGATATGTGCTATGTATTGCTGCCGACATAGAGACAATAAGCTGCAAGAGATTGGCTGAGCAAGCAACAGCAGTTAAATAGTGGATTCATATTGCTCCCCTCATACTGCATGCTGATTGGGGGATCAGTTGCCTGTGTAGACACTCCCTGGAGGTGTCAACATAATCATTAGATGGATTTTTAGATATTAATATAAATAAAATAATAATAAAATGTTGTATGAGATGTATGTTTTATGAGCTGCATACACATAAGCTGTTTTTTGCCTAAAGATTGCAGAAATGTATTAATTCATGAAACTTGGATATGCTTTTAAGTCTTCAGATATTGGCAGGGGGCCGTAGGACATTGTCTGACACTGACTGGCTCTAAGTTTGGGTAGATACTGTAGTCCTTTTAGCATAGGATTTTGGTGTAAAAGTCTAAGGGCCTCATTCAATTGCGATTAGGCCAATTGAATAAGGCTCTATATAAGCACAGAGCATATTTTTTACAGAAGTTTTTACTTAGTGAAGACCTTGCTTTCGTATAGAAGTTCACTAACTAAAAACATCTGTAAAAAAATATGTTATGTGCTTATATAGAGCCCTATTCAATTAGCCAAATCACAATTGAATGAGGCCCTAACAGTGTAACTTCTAATCTTTTATCAGTGCAAACCTCAGAGTAAACGTTTGCGGTAATTCTCGGCTGTGGCTTACCACAATCACTTGTAGCAGTTCTCTTGCAATGTTTCCGGGATGGGTGATTTACATAACTAGGGAGATTTACTTTGCTCTTAAACATTGTGTTATCTGCATGGAGGCCTTAGTTTAAACTTAATTAAAACCAACAGGAAATGCACAGAGCATACATACTTAAATCTGTAAATCTCATTGATTGACCGACGGTAAGAGCTCAAGAGTAGTTAAACATCTAAATAGCTTTTTGTGCTCCAAGACCATTGTGACACATTATCAAATGTGCAGCAAATAAAAAAATACCTGTCTCTTTAAGAATATTTCTGCAGCATTACAAACCATATACTTACAACAGATGTTTAATACATAAAATACATAAACTTCTGTTTACATTTAACATTTCCATATTCCAAAGTGTAAAGACATGTTGCTAACACAGCACTGTAATGTGTTGATAGGAAAATAATTATGTTTACCTTAATCGCACTATCCTTTCAGCCATAAATGCTAGCACAATCCCGACGAGAGTTATTTTGAGTAGATTCCCCATAATTGCAATATCAGTGAATGTTGCTGTGTTTTTTAACTATGAGCAGGGAGTGAACAGAGCCTGGCGGTCATAATAGGGCAGGTCCTAAAGCAACTGCAGGAACAAACATACTATGTACACAACAAGTTACTGTGCAAAAAGAGACTGTAGCGCTGAATAGTGAGATATGAGATAAGTATTGCTGAACTTTGCATATAGTAAGAGAACTACTATATTGTGATTGTGAATATAGCTGTACAGCTATGTATACTGAGCACAAAAGAAAGTAACCAAATGTCTTAATGCAGCTGGAATCTGGGTGGTGGTCCTTTGTATTAAGCTTAAAGGGCCACTGTAGTCAGAAAATGTATTTAAATGATCACATTTCAAACAGAATTTGTGTGAGAAATGATTGACTGATTCATAGCTTCATATTGTAGACAACTTAAATTACCGTATTTATCGGCATATAACACGCACCGGCGTATAACACGCACCTTATTTTAAGAATGGAATTTCAGGGGGAAAAAAATTAAAATAAAGAACTTTGAAGCAAAATCCTCAACCTCCCTCCTCATCCTCAACCTCCCTCCTCATCCTCCTTCCTCAACCCCCTCCTCAAACCCCCCATCCTCAACCCTCTCCTCCACCCCCATCCTCATCCTCCTTCCTCAACCCCCCTCCTCAACCTCAACCTCCCTCCTCAAACCCCCTTCTCAACCCCCCAATCCTCATCCTACTTCCACAACCCCCCTCCTCATCCTCAACCCCCCTCCTCATCCTCAACCCCTTCCTAAACCTCCCTCCTCAACCCCCCCTCAACCTCCCTCCTCAAACCCCCTCCTCAACCCCCCTCCTCATCCTCCTTCCTCAACCCCCCTATCCTCATCCACCCTCCTCCTCAACCCCCCTCCTCATCCTCAACCCCCCTCCTCAACCCCCCCTCAACCTCCCTCCTCAAACCCCCTCCTCAACCACCAATCCTCATCCTCCTTCCTCAACCCCCCTATCTTCATCCCCCCTCCTCATCCTCAACCCCCCTCCTCATCCTCAACCCCCTCCTCAACCTCCCTCCTCATCCTCCCTCCTCAACCCCCCCTCAACCTCCCTCCTCAAAACCCCCTCCTCAACCCCCCAATCCTCATTCTCCTTCCTCAACCCCCTATCCTCATCCCCCCTCCCTCCTCAAACCCCCTCCTCAACCCCCCTCCTCATCCTCAACCCCCCTCCTCATCCTCAACGCCCCTCCTCATCCTTAACCCCCCTCCTCATCCTCAACCCCCCTCCTCATCCTCAAACCCCCTCCTCAACCCCCAATCCTCATCCTCCTTCCTCAACCCCCCTCCTCATCCTCAACCCCCCTCCTCATCCTCAACCCCTTCCTCAACCTCCCTCCTCATCCTCCCTCCTCAACCCCCCTCAACCTCCCTCCTCAAACCCCCTCCTCAACCCCCCAATCCTCATCCTCCTTCCTCAACCCCCCTATCCTCATCCCCCCTCCTCCTCAACCCCCCTCCTCATCCTCAACCCCCTCCTCAACCTCCCTCCTCAAACCCCCTCCTCAACCACCAATCCTCATCCTCCTTCCTCAACCCCCCTATCCTCATCCCCCCTCCTCATCCTCAACCCCCCTCCTCATCCTCAACCCCCTCCTCAACCTCCCTCCTCATCCTCCCTCCTCAACCCCCCCTCAACCTCCCTCCTCAAACCCCCTCCTCAACCCCCCAATCCTCATCCTCCTTCCTCAACCCCCCTATCCTCATCCCCCCTCTTCATCCTCAACCCCCCTCCTCATCCTCAACGCCCCTACTCATCCTTAACCCCCCTCCTCATCCTCAACCCCCCTCCTCATACTCAACCTCCCTCCTCGTCCTCAACCCCCCTCCTCATCCTCAACCTCCCTCCTCATCCTCAACCCCCTCCTCAACCTCCCTCCTCATCCTCCCTCCTCAACGCCGGTGGAGTCACATGTGCGCCAGCGCGCCACGTCATTAGCATATACCGGGTGCCGACACCCGGTATATGCTAATGACGTGGCGCGCAGGCGCACATGTGACGTCCTTAGGTCAAGGAGCGGAGCGGAGTGGAGACCGGAGCAGAAGCAGGTAAGTGAGGGGGGTGTATTTAGGGGGGTTTAGGTTGAGGAGGGGGGTTTAGGTTGAGGAGGAGGGGGGTTTAGGTTGAGGGGGGGTTAGAATGCTAAGGGGGTTTAGTGTGAGGAGGGAGGTTGAGGATGAGGAGGGGGGAGGGAATATCGGCGTATAACACGCACCTATGATTTGCCCCCTATTTTCAGGGAGAAAAAGTGCGTATTATACGCCGATAAATACAGTAAATATAGAGGTTTTGTGATTATTTAATCCTCATCTGTCCTGATATGTTACAGGAAACTAAAGGGCAGTGAGATATATCAATGTTTCAACTGTAAAATATTGTGCTTTTGTTCCCATTGGTTTTAATGTAAGTCAGACCAAAAGCTCAATTAACAGATTCTCCATGAGTTATCTTTTATGACTTACAGGGCCACAGTACAGTGAGCAAAATTTACTGTATTTATTTGGCATATAACACGCACCGGCGTATAACTTTTAAGAAGGAAATTTCAGGGGGGAAAAAAATTCAAATAAAGAACTTTCAAGCAAAATCCTCAACCTCAACCTCCCTCCTTATCCTCCCTCCTCAACCCCCTCCTCAAACCCCCCATCTTAGACCCCCTACTCCACCCCCCCATCCTCGTCCTCCTTCCTCAACCCCCTCCTCAACCTCAACCTCCCTCCTCAACCCCCCTCCTCATCCTCAACCCCCCTCCTCATCCTCAACCCCCCTCCTCATCCTCAACCTCCCTCCTCATCCTCAACCCCCTCCTCACCCCTCCTCAACCTCCCTCCTCACCCTCCCTCCTCAACCCCCCCCCATCCTCAACCCCCTCCTCAACCTCCCTCCTCAACCCCCCATCCTCAAAACCCATCCTCAACCCCCCATCCTCAAACTCCCTCAACCCCCCTCATCCTCCTTCCTCAACCCCCCTATCCTCAACCCCCTCCTCAAACCCACTCCTCAACCCCCCATCCTCAAACCCCCCTCCTCAACCCCCCATCCTCATCCTCCTTCCTCAACCCCCCTATCCTCAACCCCCTCCTCAACCTCCCTCCTCAAACCCCCTCCTCAACCCCCCCATCATCAAACCCCCTCAATCCCCCCATCCTCATCCTCCTTCCTCAACCCCCCTATCCTCAACCCCCTCCTCAACCTCCCTCCTCAAACCCCCTCCTCAACCCCCCTCCTCATCCTCAACCCCCCTCCTCATACTCAACCTCCCTCCTCATACTCAACCTCCCTCCTCGTCCTTAACCTCCCTCCTCATCCTCAACCTCCCTCCTCATCCTCAACCCCCTCCTCAACCTCCCTCCTCATCCTCCCTCCTCAACGCCGGTGGCGTCACATGTGCGCCAGCACGCCACGTCATTAGCATATACCGGGTGCCGACACCCGGTATATGCTAATGACGTGGCGCGCAGGCGCACATGTGACGTCCTTAGGTCAAGGAGCGGAGCGGAGTGGAGACCGGAGCAGAAGCAGGTAAGTGAGGGGGGTGTATTTAGGGGGGTTTAGGTTGAGGAGGAGGGGGGTTTAGGTTGAGGGGGGGGTTAGAATGCTAAGGGGGTTTAGTGTGAGGAGGGAGGTTGAGGATGAGGAGGGGGGAGGGAATATCGGCGTATAACACGCACCTATGATTTGCCCCCTATTTTCAGGGAGAAAAAGTGCGTATTATACGCCGATAAATACGGTAAATATAGAGGTTTTGTGATTATTTAATCCTCATCTGTCCTGATATGTTACAGGAAACTAAAGGGCAGTGAGATATATCAATGTTTCAACTGTAAAATATTGTGCTTTTGTTCCCATTGGTTTTAATGTAAGTCAGACCAAAAGCTCAATTAACAGATTCTCCATGAGTTATCTTTTATGACTTACAGGGCCACAGTACAGTGAGCAAAATTTACTGTATTTATCGGCATATAACACCCCCCTCAACCCCCTCCTCACCCCTCCTCAACCTCCCTCCTCACCCTCCCTCCTCAACCCCCCCCCATCCTCAACCCCCTCCTCAACCTCCCTCCTCAACCCCCCATCCTCAAAACCCCTCCTCAACCCCCCATCCTCAAACTCCCTCAACCCCCTCATCCTCCTTCCTCAACCCCCCTATCCTCAACCCCCTCCTCAAACCCACTCCTCAACCCCCCCATCCTCAAACCCCCCTCCTCAACCCCCCTTCCTCATCCTCCTTCCTCAACCCCCCTATCCTCAACCTCCCTCCTCAAACCCCCTCCTCAACCCCCCATCATCAAACCCCCTCAATCCCCCAATCCTCATCCTCCTTCCTCCTCAACCCCCTCCTCAACCCCCCTCCTCAACCTTAACCCACCTCCTCATTCTAAACCCCCCCCTTCACCTCCCCCTCACTTACCTGCTTCTGTTCCCGCCTCCGCTCCGCTCCAGGTAAGTGTGGGGGAGTTATTTAGGGGCGTTTAGGTTGAGGAGGGAGGCTTAGGTTGAGGAGGGGGGGTTTAGGTTGAGGAGGGGGGGTTAGAATGAGGAGGGAGGTTGAGGATGAGGAGGGGGAGGGAATATCGGTGTATAACACGCACCTATAATTTGCTCCCTATTTTCAGGGAGAAAAAGTGCGTGTTATACGCCGATGAATACGGTACATCCTTTAAAAAGTAGTCTGATTAGGAGCATAAATAAGCATAAAAAGGTGATACAGCTATTTTTTGATCAGATAAAAAATATTTCAATGTTTCTGCAGAACGCTGGATGGATCTATGATACATTGGTGGAAGCTGTATGTGTTAGAGAAGAGAGCTATGGTTGTATGCTCTGATGCAATGTGCTGCTTATGGGACACTTATTTTAATCTTATCCAATTATCTAACAAACTTTCTTGGATTCTGCTTTTCCCTCCATCACCCGCTATACCACAGATTATCTTCTTCACTCTTCACAAGAATACCTCCTCACTATTCCATACAGTTCTATAGCTCGTTGTCAGCTATAACCTTTCTCACTATTTCCTAGAACCATGGCCAGATTTACATATCTGTTCTCCTGCCTCAAGTTTCTTCAACAGCAGTTGTAGGTCTAACAGATCAATTGTGCTGCACCAATTATGTTACATTGGGGAAACTAGTCAAAAACTGCACCTAAGGATGAATTTGTACAGACATTTTATTAAACAGCCCAATAAAGACAGTTTTTGTACCTCAGTTGGACACAATTTTACCCAGAATGATCACTCCATCAAAAACCTGAAAATGAAAATGCTCAGAGGGAATTTAAAAAACATCCAGAAGAGAAAAACATTTGAAATGAAGATGATCACATTTTTCAACATGAAAGATACAGGACTTATTATGGACTTTTCAAACACATTATTAAACTTTCTTGTGATTCTGCCTCAAACTTTCTTGTGCTTTTTTTTCATTATGTCATTCTTAATGAAGTGTCTGTCCGATAGGAAGGGTATCACTGTGGACTACAATGCTCTGGTTTTCCATGTAAATATTGATGTATATATGTACATTAGTAGGTGTGTGTTTCCTATACTATATTATGTTGATTGAAATTGTTTATGCATGTATGACTTAAATATATGTATATAAAATAGAACACATTTTGCATTCAAAACTACTTTGGCACATACATCATTTACACATTGTTAAATTAAATTATACGCACACAGGAAATGTTCATAATTTAATGTAATGTATAATGTATTAATTATTTGGTACATGCATATTTTGTAATTTAGATCATATTATTTCTTTTTTAAGAGCTTAACTAATACTTTAAAATTATCTTTTTCTACAAATTGTTTTTTTTTAAAGGAAATAGTGTAATATACTTTAGAATAGGTATATATGTAAAGAACATATTTAAATAACTCTGATAAAAACAGAAACAGTAGGATAGAAAGGCGAGCATGTGGATATTCAAGTAGATACAGACATAAATAACATATACCGTATATACTCGAGTATAAGCCGAGTTTTTTCAGGCCTTTTTTCAGGCTAAAAAGGGCCCCCTCTCCATATACTCGAGTCACTCTCCCCCCGTGTCTCTCTAACTCCCCCGTGTCTCTCTAACCCCCCGTGTCTCTCTAACCCCCACGTGTCTCTCTACCCCCCGTGTCTATCTAACCCCTGTGTCTCTTTCCCTCCCCCCTCCTCATCCTCAACCCCCCCTCCTCATTCTAAACCCCCCTCCTCACTTTACTCCTCTAAATACCTACCCCTCACATAACTTCATCTGCAGCTGCTCCGCCGGCCTCCGCTCCTTCCGGCGTCGGCACCCGGTATATGCTAATGACGTGACATCACATGCGCGCCACGTCATTAGCATTGGCCGGGTCAAGACGCAGGAAGGAGCGTGGAGGCCGGAGGAGAAGCTGCAGATGAAGGTAAGTGAGGGGAAATGGAGAGGGGGATGTATTTAGAGTGGTAAAGTGAGGAGGGGTGTTTAGGATGAGGAGGGGTAAAGTGAGGAGGGGATTTTAGGATGAGGATGGCGAGGGGGTTAGGATGAGGATGGGGGTTTAGGATGAGGATGGGGGGTTTAGGATGGGGGGGTGAGGATGAAGATGGGGGGTTGAGGATGGGGGGGTTGAGGTTGAGGAGGGGGTTTAGAATGAGTAGGGTGTTTAGAATTAGGAGGGGGGTTGAGGATGAGGAGGGGGTATGAGGATGAGGATGGGGGTTAAGGTTGAGGAGGGGGGTTGAGGATGAGGAGGGGGGTTGAGGTTGAGGAGGGAAGTTGAAGAGGGGGGTTGAGGTTGAGGAGGGGGGTTGAGGATCAGGATGGGGGGTTGAGGTTGAGGAGGGTGGTTTAGAATGAGGATGGGGTTTAGAATGAGGAGGGGGGTTAGAATGAGGAGGGGGTTGAGGATGATGAGGGGGGTTGAGGAGGGAGGATGAGGAGGGAGGTTGAGGATGAGGAGGGAGGTTGAGGATGAGGAGGGGGTTGAGGATGAGGAGGGAAGATGAAGAGGGGGGTTGAGGTCGAGGAGGGGGGTTGAGGATCAGGATGGGGGTTGAGGTTGAGGAGGGTGGTTTAGAATGAGGATGGGGTTTAGAATGAGGAGGGGGGTTAGAATGAGGAGGGGGTTGAGGATGATGAGGGGGGTTGAGGAGGGAGGATGAGGAGGGAGGTTGAGGATGAGGAGGGAGGTTGAGAATGAGGAGGGGGGTTGATCAGGAGGGGGGTTGAGAATCAGGAGGGGGGTTGAGGAGGGTGATAAGGGAGAGACACAGGGAAGGGAGAGGGGGGAAGAGACAAAGGGGAGAGAGAGGGGGGACACAAGAAAAAGGCACACCAAGAGCGGGACACAGAGGGCACAAGAGGGACACAGGGAGCAGCACATTTCCCACCCTCTGCTTATACTTGAGTCACTCATTTTTCCCAGTATTTTGTGGTAAAATAGGTGCCTCGGCTTATACTCGGGTCGGCGTATACTTGAGTATATACGGTAATAACATATAAAAAAAAAAAAAAACTTAGAGTTGCTTATTCAGTTTACAATATATTTGCAGGCCGCAAAGCGAGGGGCCGCATTTGCGGAAGGTGGAGGCTCCCACGTCAGCTGCAATGAGCCGAAGGCTCATTGCAGGCCGCAAATGCAGTCCGTCGTGAAGCGAGGGGCCGCATTTGCGGAAGGTGGAGGCTCCCACGTCAGCTGCAATGAGCCGAAGGCTCATTGCAGGCCGCAAATGCGACCCCTCGCGAAGTGAGGGGCCGCATTTGCGGAGGTGGAGGCTCCCACGTCAGCTGCAATGAGCCGAAGGCTCATTGCAGGCCGCAAATGCAGTCCGTCGTGAAGCGAGGGGCTGCATTTGCGGAGGTGGAGGCTCTACGCCGCCTCACAAGCAGTTACAAACACCCACAGAAGCGGGGCTTTGAAAAAATACATCAAACACATAATGACTAAATACGGACTTACAATAAAAAAATACGAGCCGAGGGACTTAGGAAAAAAACATTACTAACTCGCAAAAATACAACCTTAATGGTTGAACTGCGCGCAGCTGAAAACATTAAAAAAACAATAAATACACACAAAAATGACATAAAAACTTTACCCACAGCAAGGGTGGGGGGGGGCACCCAGGACCTCGCAAGTGAAGTTACACCTCACTTTAAGTCCTACTACAGAGTTTAGACACACGAAAATCCCCATAAGCAAGAGTAAAAATGGCAGCCGTAAAAATACCACAACTAGGCTACACAACCCTAAAGCCGCAAAACACCACCAAGCACATACGGCTTTTCCAAAAAGCCGTACGAGGTACAAGATACACTTTTAGCAAGGACGCTAAATCACTCACACCCGCATACCACATACACATACAGAATGCAGGAAGTAAACAGCTACACTAACGGCTTTCCCTCACGCACGCAGCCTATTTACATTACACACTGCACACATTGCTGACACTTAAACCTCAGCTCCACAACAGTGCAAACCTACATTGTATGCTGCAGGAACATCAAAACAGATTGTTAGCTCTTCAACACAATGCTTCCTGCATATATTACTTACAAATAGGTAAAGTATATTCATTTATTAATTTATTACTTATTTAATTAGCATACAAAAATACATATACACAAACAAAAACACCTCACAACAAGCGCCAATTCTGCTCATAGCACACAAACTACACCAGGGGACAGCCTTGCAATAAGCGCAAAAAGCAGATCAGCGCCAACCTTACAATGACAGCAAAAGCGCCTCTGATAAAAAAAAATACAAAAACCAAGAGTCTCGCAATGAGCGCCAGAGGATCTCAGACCACCCAAAAAATTCTGTGGCAAACAGCATTACCTGCCTTACAAATTTATTGCCCCGTAATTTTTGACGGGCAAGTCGCTAGTAATATCATAAATTGCTAACATACCTGATACTATACCCAGCATTAAGACAGACGCATACAATATGTAAGTCAAACAAACAGTTTTAAAGAATTTCTGATGTTCAAATGTGAACACAAATGTACTATTTATTTACTGTACTATTGTACGGTGGAGGGCTTCTATCGCTCTTTTGCCCACCATAAAGTAAATGATTGTTGTGGTAAACTACCTCCTCAAAAAATCTACTCTAGGAAGTAGCTAGGGCGGAGGCCTAGTGAGAAAGCTCTAACCCACCTGTTGCAAGCATGAAGAAGCTCCTAATCACGGCTCTGGAGCCACTGCAAGCAGCGATCTACAGGCTGAGAGGAAGGCGTGAGACGCTGTCCGGCCTAACGTAGTCGGATCAACAAGGACAAAGCAGTGCAATGTAAGGTAAGGTGAATGCTCATGTTCGGCTATACCGCCGGGAGCCGCCTGTGAGAGATACCCGTGAGAGCCTTTGACAAAAAGGGTGGTAGCCCAACCTGGAAAAGACCATCAAGAACTGCACTTTTTACAACTATTAAACCATTGACAGATAAGACTTTATAATAAATAAAGACGACGACAGCTATATTTTATGTGTACTTATAAAAATATGTGTTCTTAGCCACACTGCTCTGCTATAAAAATGGGATAGTGAAGATCAAGCAATAAAAAGACCATAAATTAATAAATGTCATTATCTTCAAGAAGCTTTTCTCCAAGTGAAACTCTAATGAATAAACTTAGTCAATAAAGCAAAAGATATGTGATTGGATTCCCTTATACATTTATACACTCAATTTTTGAAAGGAGGGGAATAGTCCTATGGACGCAGGATTGGAGACATTCCAGATGCTTCCCAGAAACAAATATACTTTGCAAAGCAAGTGGACATAAAAGAGAGGGAGCTATTTACTTAACTAAGAGGAGTCTGCAAGAATCTAAGGGTAAAGAGAAATCTTCTGAGAGGCCGACAAACTGTGGGCCGATTATCATCTTAGCAAGATTTAAAGCAGTATGACGCTAAATAAGATAGAACTTAAAAGTGTTAACTACACTAAGCCTCGTGTGGTCTAAAAGTTGGCCCATTTTCTAAGAAGCAAGATGTTTACATATATAACTTTATGTGTCAGTCTCCCAGGCAGTACAGCTCTGCAATACACCAGATACTACTGATGTGGCAAACTTATCAACTATACCCTAATAGACAAACATCAATGGATACTATATGTTTTCCATGGAAATAGTTTTATATATATATAAATATATATATATATATATATATATATATATATATATATATATATTTATATACTGTATATATATGTATACAATTTAAGAAAATCCCTGTGAAAGGCAGAACTTCGGAATCACTGGAAAATCCCCTATTATTCATATATCTTAAAGAGACATTGCCTGGGGTGCCTTTGGAATGGACAGAAGTGGAAAACTAAATAAGTACTGCGAAAACGATAAAATAATTGTTCATAGGGACATATCTATATATAAAGAATGTGGACATTATGGGATATGATGTTGAACTAACAGTAAAATTAATATTCATGGACTGTTACAAGATATTCCCGCTGTTTTGGCAGAATATCTTACTTTAATACATATTTTTTACATCTGGCATTCCAAAATGTATTACCCTATCATCTTTGGGTAAGGTATGGTGACTCAGTTGGCAGTGAATTTAATCCCCTTTTGTATCAAGAAAACAGGGCAATTAATATAGTAAAGAAAATTGTTAGTCTTAAAATAAATAGGGAAGAGGCTTTAAAGTAAGATTATTAAGAAAGAAAATTATGGGGTAGTTAATTGTACAATGAGACAAACTGCGAAAAACAAAGGGAAAAATAAGAAAACTGACCCTAAAGGGAGCTCTGACTTTTTCTCACCGAAAGAAAAGTCCAAAGGGTTAAATAGTTCTCAGTTAAGTCAAACATCTATGGTGGATCTCTCCTAAAAACACTGATATTAGAAGTAACAATATGCTCAAACCCTCTAAATTAGTTATTGAAGGAGAGTCATAACAATTAACCCTATCTAGTATGAAGAAACTGTTAGAGGAATTTCAAACTTCTTTAAAGGTTCAAGTTACTCAGGAAATGGCTGAAATGGTAAATCTATTAACTCGTTGAATATAAAATGGAAGAACTAGAAAATAAATGTGAATTATTAAACAAAGAACATGTAAATGCTATGACACAGGTTAAAATACTAAAAGAAAAGATTAGAAATGTAAAGCACAAACAAATTCACCTAGATAATTCTAGAATAAATAATGTGAGAATAAGAGGTATTCCAGAGGCAGTACTGGGAAAAGATCTTCAAACATATGTGACCTGTCTCTTTCAGTATATGGTGTCACCAATTAATTCTGGAGACGATAAAATTGATAGACTACACCGGATACCACTTCTTTAAGAATTCTCCGGAGAAATACCAAGAGACGTCTTAGTTAAGATTCATTATTACTCTTACAAGGAGTTAATTATCAAAGGATCTATCTCCAGAAAAATCTCTGAGACACCATATGACAGAATGTCTATTAACACAGACACTTTTAAAACATTTTTGGTAATATTGGATATTCATGGAAGATATTTACCTTTTTGTTTTCCTCTCTTCCCCTTCACCTCTCAATTTACTTCTATCTTAATAAATAAAAAGAGGGTTATTATAAAAGAAACAGGAGAAGAAATAGAGGAAAAAGGGAAGGGAAAAGGTGGAAAAAAAGGAAGTAAACAATTTGGGCCAAATAATAGTTGTGGAAAAGCTTGCAACAGGGAGAAATCAGGGTTAGACCTCTACTGGTCAGAACTATTCCGGTCAAACAAGATATGGTGAAATTAAGGCAGGAATTTCCATCCGTTTCCTGTCAAGGAACAATTGGAAACAACATTTTCAGAATGTTTTGTAATTTTTTATATTGTTTAAATGTTAAAGTGAGATGGAAAAGGCACCGTTTGGAGAGAGGGGTATTCTAGACAGAAAAAAAGAAGAGAAATAGTACAATTAGTTAAATGGGATGAAGGATTATATCTCAATATGCACAGGGACTAAATACACCTTATAAAAGAAAGGTTTTGGTTGAGAATCTTTTAAGAGAAAATGTAGATATAGCATGAATTCAAGAAACGTAATGGAAGATCGATAGGAAACGAGCTTGTCCAACAGAATCTATTCCACCAAGATAAGCTCTAATTATTTGTCCAAATCTAGAGGGGTTTCGATTTGGTTTAAAGATAGTTTAAATTTATTAGAAGAATACACAGAGATAGATACAGACGGCAGATTTATCATTTGGATTGGCCAAATAAATGAAATCACTTATACTATAATGAATTTATATTCACCTAATAAAAAGCAAAATACTTTTTTAAATAAAATGATAAAACATGTTTACAAAATAAAAAAAAGTGCCTTCTGATTATATGTGGAGATATGAATATGGTCCATGATATCGATCTAGATCGTATTTCTTCAGTTAAAACTGAACCCGATCCCCAAGCAAGGAAAGGGGTGAAAATTTTTCAGAAAAGTCTGGTCAAATTTGAATTTGAATTTTCAATGCCTGGAGAGCATTCCATGGAAGTGAGAAAGATTACACTTTTTTCTCAAACAGACATAAAACCTATTCCAGATTAGATCATTTTTTGGTGGACAATGTAACTATCAATATTATTAATGAAGTTGAAATTAAAACCTCTAGTTATTCAGATTGTGCACTATCTATGCAACTAGCAACATGAAAGAAAACAAAGATATTAAACAGGAAAGTTGAATTACATATCTTAAAAATACCAGAAAATAAAAATAAAATTGATTAAGAATTAAATAACTTCTTTACTATAAATGAGGGGTCAGTAGAGTCAGATATAATTGTGTGGAACACACACAAAGCTTATGTAAGAGGATTACTGACCTCATGGAACATACGTGATAGAAAACAAAGGGTATTACCTCTAAGAGAGCTGAATATTAAATTAAGTTAGAAAGAGTCAACAAAATTATGCCAAATCAGGATAATATAAGCGAATTGGTAACAATTAGATCCCAAATAAAAAAGATAAATCAACTGTTAGTATATAAAGCTTTGTGGAATTTAGAAAGTAAATCTTACCATATAGCAAATAATTCTGAAACATTTATTGTAAATAAAGTTAAGAAAAGGCTCCCTCAGAGAAGAATTGAGAACTTAAAAGATATCGATGGTTTAATCCAAAATAAACCTAAAGAAATAAGTAAACATTTTTTTGATTATTATAAGTAACTATATAATCTGGAACAATATAAGAATGTGATTAAACCAACTAAAGAAGAAATTTCTGGATACCATGAAGCTACCTAGGCTGACCAGAGATCAAATAGAAGACCTTGATGCAGACATTTCAAGGCTTGAAATAGAAATAGAAATAAAACAATCTTAAAATGCATAAGGCACCAGGCCAAGACGGCATTCCCAACCAATATTATAAAGTATTTGCTCCATATTTGATAGATACGTTGGTCAAAACCTTTAATAATATAAAAAAAGGGCTTTGCACCTCCTGAAATATTAGAGGCTACTATTATTATTCTACTTAAAACTGGGAAAGACCCAACTAATTGTAAGAACTATAGACCCATATCCCTGTTATAAAGTTATACTCTAAAAGATTAGCTAGAAGATTAAACAACGTGTTGTCCGCTGTAATTAATATGAACCAAACAGGGTTTATAAAGAATAGACAGACATCAGATAATTTTAGGAGATTTTTAAATATCTTGGCCCATGTTAAACAGTATAATATTCCCATGTTGGCCCTGTCTTTAGATGCCGAGAAGTATTTTGACAGGGTCAACTGGAACTAAAGATTTGTTGTTAAAGACAATTCCAATCCAAATTGTCTTTAACAACAAATTTGGTTATCAAGCAGTGAAAGCTCTATATGTTAATAGTTCTGCACATATTAAGGTAATAGGATTTAAAACAAACTCATTTAGAATCACTCCGCTTATTTATTTTATTTATTATGCAATGGTCATGGAACCACTGGCAGAATGTATAGGGATGTCTGAAAATATGAATGGGGTGAATATTAAAGACCATGTGAATAAATTGATGTTGTTTGCAGACAATTACACTGACAAGTCCACAAACTTCTTTAAAATGTATTTATGATAAACTGAGTCTTTTTAGCAAGGTTTTTATATTCTAAAATTAACTTGGATAAGACAGAAATAATGTGGTTAAATATGAAACCAGAAGTACGAGAAATTACTTAAAAAAACAAAACATTTTCATGGTCTCAAAACAAAATTAAATATCTAGGTATAAGATTCACCCATAATCTCAAGAAGTTACCATCTAAAAACTTTCAAATATTACTTCAAGAGATTAGAAATATTTTGAAGTAATATTTGAATCTTTGCTAGGAAGAATAGCAGTTGTGAAGATGACGATTCTCCCTAAGATCACATATACAATGAGGATTCTACAGTTAAGTGTCTCCAGTTGGGTATTGGCGAAAACACAAAGACTGGTGGTTAGATTTATATACTCAAATAAAAAATCAAGAATAAGCTCTAAGATAACAAAAAGACAATACCATAAAGGAGTATTGTCTACACCTCTCATCGCTGATTATTATGAAGCTGTCAGACTGTCAGAGATGTAAAAGTGGTCATGTATCCAAATGGAGTAACATAGAACTATCTCTCAATCATAGAATAGATCTAGAAAACAGTATTTGGTACAATTCAGAACAAGTAGATTTGGTTAAATTACCCTGGATTATTAAACAAGGTATGAATGATTGGTTTACAATTAACGAGAAATGGAAACTTATAGTCCATCCCTCCCCTGCTACCCCAATAAAGTTTATTCTAAATAACAATAAGGTTGAGATAAAAGATGAGTGGGACAAATGGGGTATTATAATATTAAACGATCTTTATACGGAAGTGGGACTTAAAACTTTAAAAGTGCTATGTAAAGAATTTAACGTACCATCCTCTAAATGGTTGGAATATAATACTTTGATAAGGATCAATAAGAATTTCAATTTTGATTTATTTCAAGGGAAAACACTCTCTAAATTTGAAAAGAAATTCTCCAGTAAAATAAAAAGATTTAAGATTTCGGAATGTTTTGACAAATTGAGAAATATTTGCCAAGTAGGGAAAACCATTAATATGGATAAATGAGAAGAGGAGTTAAAACTTAAATGGGATGGTACTGGGTGGACAAAATCACTCTTAGTAACTGCCAAGGTATCAACTTGTACTACACTAAGAGAAACACACTTTAAACTTGGCCAAAGATGATATAGAGTACCAGTTTTTGTAATGAAAATATACCCATGAAAAAATTAGTGGGAATTGCTGGAGAGGTTGTGCCCCATTGGGCTCTCACATCCACATATTGTGGGAATGTCCAAAAATCTTGATTTTTTGGTCTATGTGCACTGAACAAATATCAACCATTACTAATAGTTCAATCATTTGATCCCCTGGAATGATTTTGTTCCATATCTTCCCCAAGTCTTTTAAAAACTCTGTAAAACGCCTCACTGTTCAATTCCTGCTGGTTATTAAATGGCTTATAGCTAAATATTGGAAGGCACATTTGCATGTCCTGGCCCATGTTCCCAGAATGCAGTGTAATACCTGTATTTCTTGGAATTCTGGGTGGGAAAAAAGTTTTTTAACTGGTTTTAGATGTTCAAATATGAACACAAATGTACTATGGGCATAATGCTTTAAGTGTTCTCCCTGTCCTCTGTGTCTCTTTTTATGCCTCAGTGTGTCAACCTTTGCACCCATTGTGTGTACTTGTGCACCTCCTCTGTGTGTGGGTAAGTCTGTATTTATATATGGATATCAGGGTTTACATAGTGCATATGGCTCTATTAAAATGTATGTATTGTTCACTGTGTTTATATAATACATAATATACTTGCATATATTGTGTACCACTTTACATGCTATGTATATTATGTGGGGAACTATTTGTATGGTGGAGTATGTGAGGAACTATTTGTATGGTGGGGTGGGGGACTAGAACAGCATAACACCTAAATATACCACTGCAATCTGCTCATGCTCACAGCACTAAAAACTTTCAAAAATGTATTTTGTTTTTACAATCAAAGCCATCCCAACAGTAGGCAATAACCGTATTAGATCCACCAACTATCTATCACATTTCAGACATAACGGTTCAGGAAATTTTGATGATGGTAGTTGGAAAAAAAATGTTCATGTTAAAAATGTTCAGAAACAGTTATTTTTCAGAACCCACGCGACCCCAAAAACATTAGAAACACAATAAATACACACAACAAACACATAAAATGCTTACCCACAGCAGGGGGGGGGGGCACCCAGGACCTCTGCAAGTGAAGTTACACCTCGATTTAAGTCCAAATTTCGTAGTTTACACACCCCGAAAATCCCCTAAGCGAGAGAAAAAATGGCCGCCGAACAAAAGGAAAACGAGGCTAAAGGACCCTAAACACGCAAAACACCACCAAACACATATGGATTTTCCAAAAAAGTCGGACGACATCCGAAAACAAGGACGCTAAATCAACCACAGCCGCATACCACACATTAGGCGCCATTTCAGAACACTAACTTATACAATCCGGAAGTACACAGCTACCCTAACGGATTTGCATCGCGCACGCACACTATTACACTACACACTGCACACATTCATGACGCTCACACAGCAGCTCCACAGCACTGATGCTGCAGCAACATGAAAACAGATTGCCAGCTCTTCAACACAATGCTTCCTGCATATATTACTTCACAATAGGTAAAGTATATTAATTTCTTATTTTATTAATTATTCATTGCCATACCAAAAAAAAACACCAACGCTGCTCATAGCACACAAACAACCAAGAGCCTCGCAATGAGCGCCAAAGGCGCTCAGCGGGAGGCTCGCAATGAGCGCCAAAGCATCTTAAAACACCAACAAAATAAATTTTGCACGTAAACAACATTACCTGCCTTACAATCTTATTGCCAGAATTTTTTGATGGGCAAGTCGCTAGTCACATATATAGTTGTCAGCATGCGGGTTGTTGCTAACTCTTGTGGGCTCGCGTAGTGAGCCCGCCGCAACTGTGGCTCTCGCAAAGCGAGGGCCGCAGTTGCTGGCAAGGAGAGCCAAAGGCGCTCCTTGCACTAGTGGAGATGACCCCCTACAACTTTCAGACCGCCAATGCGGAGGTGGAGGTCACCATGTCGGCTGCAATGAGCCGCAAATGCGGACCTTCGCAAAGCGAGTGGCCACATTTGCGGAGGTGGAGGCTATACGGCGCCTCACAACCGGTTACAAGCGACCACACAAACGGGACTTGGAAAAAAACATAGGCTAGAGCACTGAACTGTCCATCCTACCTTACAGAGTCTGTGTCTGCATATGCAGCAGTGGACGGACCCAAACAGGGACTGTTTGTATGATTTTAGGCAGTAAAAACAGAGCTTTTCAGTAATTCTTAATAAAACAAAGTACATAAAAGTAAATAAATATATAGGTATATTACACACCTAGTAAAATCGAGAAACCTTCCATATCATTTTAATTGCTATAAATAAAGCCATTACCTCAGATGCTTGATTGCTTAGATGGATATTTACAAAGATATCTATTTTTTTATGTTAAAAGGCATTTCCACTTAGAATCTTAAATTACATTTTCCATTATACATACCTTTCATACCTTCAATAAATTAGGACCTTTTCTGTGTCACTTTACAACTGTTGTTGCTTTTTGTTTTTGCAGATTGATAAACTTGATAACCAAGTTACATCTAAAATTAGTGTTTCCAAGTTTGAAAGGGCCTGTGTATAAATAGACGTCATAAACTTACTGGAGCCCAGTCCTGCATGTGTTTTTGGTGCTGCAGAGCTGGGGTCAGCAGACTTGTGAGAGTAGGAATGTCTCACTGCTTAAAGTAGGTACTGGAAGGCAAGTGATATGGACATGGACTCAGGAAGATGTATGAGCTCAGTGTGCAACATGCTACTCAAAGAAACCTTTCTGCAGGCTCTCAAATCCAATGACTTTGTAACTCTTGAAAATATTCTTATTGAAGGGAAAATAGATGTGGATACTATCTTTGAAGTGGAAGATGATAACTTAGTTCTGGCTGCTTACAAACCAGGTATGATCCAGTGTGATGTCTTTAGCATAAAGGTTCTATTTTCTTCTTTCAGTTGAGTCTGTGTGCTACTTTCCAGCAGTCCTGTTTTAGCTGTTATATTCCCATTGTGCACATATAAGCTTTCTCTACATTCAAAGTCTTCCCCCTATCTTACAAGTTTAACCCGCATAAACCAAATTGTTATATTCCCCAATAGCATACTTGGATATAAAATGTAATAAAACAAAGTAAATATTATTATCGCATAATTTGATTAGACTACAGTATCAGACTTACCAAAATGCTAGTGCTAAATTATATTGACTACCCTTGAATAAGTCAATAAAATGTATTTATAATGTTTAATCATTTATTCTGCCAACAATAAAACATTTGAAAATAATAGGAGATACAGTACATTGAAGATAGGAAAGGAAATCAATTGCTGTTTAAAACATCATTCAAGTTACTTTTATAATTTTAGCTATAGGGAATGTAAACTTTTACTGTACTGATATTAGCAAGTCATTTCATACATGGGCATGTGAAAAGTTGATGACAATAAAGCACTTTGCTGCCAGACATTTCTGAAGACTTGTGTTTTGCCACCCCCTTCCCCCTGGACATATATATATATATATATATATATATATATATATATATATATATATATATATACTGTATATATATATATATATATATATTTATTTATATATATTTTTTTATGTAATATTTAAATATGTATATATTGAACACGTAATTTTATAATGCTATATATTTATAAAGTGACCATAAACCTTTTGCTCTGAGTTTACATATATTTCAGGAATAATTGTAGATCTAGTGAATAGAGGTCCTGGTGCAAAATAATCTGGTTCATTGTTTAAACTTCTGTATTTACTCTATAAGGTTCAATAAAAAGGAAAGAAAAAAATAATATATATATATATATATATATATATATATATATATATATATATATATATATATATGTTAGATTACCCCTAGGGTGTTGATTATCTGTCCCTAATACATTGAGAGGCCTCAGGCCACATATATGAGCAGAGGGCCCTACCAGGTGAGGGCCCAAGTGCTTTGCACCTTCTGCACAGAATACAGCAAGGCTTATGGTGCCCCCCTCTCTGCTTGGTCACAGGAAACGTTATTATGTCCCTGGGTCTGAAGTAACCTGGCCAAACATTCAAGGAGCATATTCTGCATATCGTGCTAGGTATTCTGCTTCCAAACAATGTTACATTTTGGCTACTTATTTTTAACAGAACAGTTTCGAAGTAGAGGTCCAGACAGCTTTATTTTACTTGCTGTAATATTTAAACACGTGAAACAGCACATTAGCTAAAAAAGTGTTTTTTTGTGTTCCTGATACATTGCTAATTGGAGATGCTCCTTTACTGTGGACCAAACGTATCAATTAAAAGGACATGGCATGTCATTCTTTCTATCATACATTTACAAGGGCATATTTGAAACATTCTAAAAATTATTTTTGTTCATGAAAAAAGAATTAGTAACACTAATTTAAACGTATTGGAAACTAACAGGAAGTGCCAGAGAAGTCTGAACAGATCATACACTCGAGTCTGACATGTTCTTATGGTTCATACAGATATATTGCTACATATTTTCTGACAGGAACAATCCTCCAAATAAAAATATACATTCAAAACAGTATATTGTTCTACTGGAACACATAATAAAATATTATCAAATCTTCTCTTCCAAATGCCACAAAGAAAAATATGCCCTTTAAGTACCGTATATACTCGAGTATAAGTTTTTCAGCACATTTTTTAATGCTTAAAAAGCCCCCCTGGGCTTATATTCGAGTCACCCTGCTTCCTGCTCCTGCTGCTCTCTGTGCGTCTTCCGGCTTTGTCGGGACCCAGCATATGCTCATGATGTGACGCGCATTTGACGTCACATCATTAGCATATGCTGGGTCCTGACACAGCCGGAAGTTGCACAGAGAGCAGCAGGAGCAGATGATGAAGGTAAGAGATGGGTAAGGAACAGGGGGGGGGGGAATAATTGGAGAGGGGGAAAGGGACGAGGAGGGAGGATGAGGAGGGAGGATGAGGATGATGATAAGGGGAAAGGGAGTGGAAAAGAGACACGAGGGAGAGGGAGGGAAAGAAACAGAGGAGTAGGAGGGGGAGAGACAAAGGGGAGGGAGAGGGGGGTAGAGACATCTTTCTAGAGGGGGACACAAGAGAGGGGCACAGAGGGCACACGAGAGGGGGACACAGATGGCACAAGAAGGGGACACTGGAAGGAAAACAGGTCACACAAGAGGGGGACACAAAGGGCAGAAGAGGGACACAGGGGGCAGCGTATTTCTCACCCTCGGCTTATACTCGAGTCAATACGTTTTCCCAGTATTTTGTGGTAAAATGGCTGCCTCGGCTTATACTTGGGTCGGCTTATGCTCAAGTATATATGGGTAATCTGAACCAGAATATGTATTTAAATGTCTGTTTATAAGATTTTAAAAATAACTAATATAAAATATTTACAGTTTACAGACTAAGGATTGCATTGGGAGCTGGTCGCTTGACCACTCCTACACAGTAAATATGTTGCAAGAGATGCAAGCAATAAACATATCCATGTTAATGCCTTCTTGGAATGCACAAGCAACATTCAGCAAATCAGATTGCCACTTTAATTCTGTGATTGAATTTGCTTTCCACATCTTTGTGAAAACATTGTGTGTGATGTCATAGAGGTTTTGAAATAAATTCACCTTTTTTAGACTCTAACCATGTAATTTATATTTACAAATGTTTTCTATTTAAAACATGTTCTTTTAAAGGCAGGGCAGAAAATGTGAGGCTTGGGTTTTCCTTTAGCTTTGGTAAACTATAAGTTATGTTATTTTCTATATTTATAATCAAATATTATCTATAGAAATAGGTAATATCAATTATATATTTTCTGTGTGTTTTTGTTGTCTTTTTGTATCTAAAAATGTCTTTCTTTCTGCCAGGTTATTGGATTCCTAGTTATAAACTAACATCTTCATGGGCCACTGGTGTGCACATTGCAGTTATGCTGGGACACTTGGAGAGTCTGATGGTGCTCCTGCAACACCATGCAGCTGTCAACAGTAGGCCCAATGGAAAGACGCCCTTACATATAGCATGTAACGTGGCCAATGTGGAATGCATCAAAATTCTTATCAATCATGGAGCAAAATTGAATACTTTTTCGGTTAGCGGACTGGCACCATTACACTACTGTATAACAAAAGAATCTATCCGTTGTGCCAAGGAGTTGGTATGGAATGGTAAGATGGCCAGTGTCATACAGTATCAAAATGTATGGTTGTGTTTTGAAGAAATAAAGCAAAATGGTATAAACACAACCCCCTAATATATCTACTTTTATAATCAGCATTTGATATCAGAATTTTCTGTTTACTACCAACACCATTTGTTATAGTTAGATGTATTTCACAACTAAACATCTAAGGTCTTGATCCACAAAACTATGAAGTGAAGGGAAAAAGTGTTGAGAATTTTAGATAATTAGGATGGAGGTTTGGCCACATAGCCAACTTCATGTGGCCAGCCAAACAATTGAATAGAGCTATGTTGAGGCAGAGATTTGCTGCTACAGAGTCGTGCAATCAGAGCCCACTTTGCGTTTCTCATCAGCTTCAGTGTGTAATGCTAAAGTGATTGAAACTGGGATAGCAGGGGAACGAATGGCTGCTCTTTTTAACTAATAAAAGATATTTAAAAAATGATCATTACACTAGATCTGCCTCTTACTACCCGTCTACCACCAAACCTCCTCCCTCTGGTCCTTGAAATCACATATCTGCTCACTATCTGTCTTTCCTCAGAATGGCCATCTAGGATTTCACCTTCTCATATCTAGTTAGTAAGTAAAAGCTGTTGAGTCTTGCCTTTGCCTGTAAGAGGAATCTTTTCCAGATCACTTTTTCTATAGGAGGGAGTGTACTTTTGGGGGCTTTTTTTACATATGTACCTGTATTCAAGTTTATTGACTTCCCTGAAAGTCAAAAAAGAAACAAAGAAAAAAGATAATTTAAGTAATTCATAAAGCTCTTAAAGAAGGAATTAATATAATGCATGAATTAAAAATATGCTTGTACCAACAAGATGCTACTTTGTTACAATAGCCACCACCATTAGATAATTACATTAAAATATTATTTAATAAATTATAAATTAATTTATATTATCAATGATTTTTTGTGTGTGTAGAGAATGCAATTAAACAATGTATGTGCTAATGAATAAAGTAATTATATACAGGAGTGGACAAAAATATCTAAAACTTAGGAGCAGGGAAGATATTTTTAGGAGCCTGGAAGGACATCCTTCATAGCGATGTATTATACATTTATTAAAAGGGAAAGTGATGTTAGGTCTAAAAACGAATAGCACAACATTATCAGGCCCGCAAATCCTTGTTTATATTTTGTGTTATATCGATCCCTGCAATCAATGTGTTAAGACATATACTATAACCCACATGTAATAGAATATCATATTTGCGGCTTGATTAATATTGCATTATGACTGGAATGTGGGTTAGTTCGTAGCTCCGAATTGAACCCCGTAGGACTTTAAAATCCCTCCTCCATTTTCTTGTGACGCAATGATGACGATGTCTGCTTCCACTGGCTCCATCTGAACCTGTAACTTCGAGATTGCTTAATTGTTTGCGTTCGAGCACGCAACTCTGATGGCTGAGAACTGTTTTACGAAATAGTGTCTCTCGCTCGTAGCTCGCAGCACTTCTAATTTAATAGCAACATAAAACTGCCAAATTTCAAGCACACAGCCCTTAAACGTTGGACTTAAGAGGCTGGAATTTAATATGGCCCTAAATTACCACAAATCCAGCAGCAATTTCAGAAAGAAAAATACTTGTCACATGACTTTCAACTCTCTGTATGTTGCTGCATACTGTATGGTGGGTCTCACTAAAATCTTACCTTGCTAGAATTTCAGAGATTAATTTATCTTGGCTTACATTTATTATATAGCCTTCAATTGTTGGCGTATGCTATCACAGTCCAAAAATCTGTTTTATGTTGTTATTAAATACTATCCTTCCTACTCTATATCAAGCTTGACCAAAAATAAAATGAATCATTCTAAAATCTAATTTGGGTATGTGCAATATAAAGAAACATCAAGATAGGTGAAATATTACAGGATCACAATGGGGATTTTTTTCTACATAGTCTTTTGAATAACTAAACATGATAATGGGTAAAAAGCATGGTAGAAAGCAAAACATAAACAAAATATAACTTTTACATTTTGCAACATGTACTGTATATGCAAGTGTTCTTTACTGCAGTTATCCATTATGCTTTCTTGCCTTCCACTGTCTGTTGCTTTCTCTGAAGGTTAAGTCATTTAGTGTTACTGAGAGCCCCAGCTGTTACATATGCCAAATTCCTATTGTGCACACAATGGGCCCTATTCTATTCACCAAATCAAAAAAATTATACAGACCTAAAACCACTATTAACTATTACATTTGCACGCATTCTTTTAGCTACTCGCATTCCGATTATAAATTACCCGCCCACAATCACTATAGGCCAGACACAAATTTTTGTGTATACAGTACATCTCCATTGGTTTTAGCACAGCTCGAACCTTACGAATGAGAAAAAATTTAAGTTATACAAAAATTATATTCTATTAGATACATAGGTCTAGCCTGCAAATAAAGTCTGACCAGCAATTCGAAAAAGTATCACGTTTCCGTCAAAAATATTACAATTACTAAATAGGACTCGCAAAGGCTTTTTCAAACACCTATAGCTATAGAAGCAATTTAACACACACTACTGTACTTTAAAAAGCATGGAACGGCATGGAAATTAATTGCAGAACAGTCTCAAACCCACAAATATGCAATTCATTATTATTATTTTTAAATGTTATTTCTGTGTAATATTGATCTTGGGACTCAAGGGTTTAATACATATCATGAAACCCACATGCACTAGAACAGACGATCTAATGCATTTTATAGAGTGATTGATTGTGAGCCCCCAACTTCCATGTTTTACTGACATCATGATGAAGACCTCATTTGCAATTGGCTATTAATAAGAAGTAAATTAAGAGCTTGCTTAAATATTAAAAAGGATAGAGTGTGGTGGCTCAGGTATATTACATAGGAACCAAATGCAAATGTATAAATTAGGGTGCTCCTTAGGATTAAATTTAAAATACTGTATAAGGGGAGAGAAAAAAGATCCTATTGTAGGGCACACCTATTCTTCCTAATCTTAGAAAGAAGAGAATAAACTAAACAATAAAACTTAGCTTTTAATTCCTAATTAAAATCCTTATTAAAATATGCACATAGGTAGCAGAGAGATACAGGGCTGTAAAATTTGTAGAAATGAAATTTCTAAATAGGAAATTCTGTCCTGAATAAATTGACCATATACAATATAAAGTGCTAGTGTTGCCACAAAGAAAGTGACTATTGTGCAAAAAGGTGCTAAATGTATTAAGTGCCACATACTTTAATTAATATTTTGTGCAGCTATATGCTGTGCACTTATAAAAAAGTGAAAATCTAAATAAATATATATAGTATATAGCAGTTTATATGAGTCCAAAAGATTCTATTATCCGGCTGTATGCTGGTATTACTGAGGAAACACATTGACAAATATTGAGTAATTCATAGCTCAGTATTGATATGAATATCGTATAGTTGATAGAATTCACTGCTTTCTGAAACTACAGCGTTGGCTGATAGAATATGATTCAAATACTGCATCAATAATGTCCCAATAATTGCTGCGTTAATAACCAGGATCTTTCTGTATGTGACTGGGCCTTCCTTCTATAGTATTACCAGCTGAATAGCTGGAGTCTAGAAAACAGGGAAGGGACTTTAGTCTATGGGCCTGAAAAGAAAAAACGCCAGCTCTCTGCCTAGCACGCCACGGTCATAGATACCCTTGATGTAATGCCAGATTTTGGTTGTAGAGACCATGTACATCTATTATAAACAGAATTAAACTAATATCTCTATCATATCCATATCCAAAGTCAAATAAAACCCAATTTTAGTTTAGACATTCCCTCATAGACTCTCTATATTTAACAACAGTTCAATTTTCAAATGAAGAGTCCACTAACTATATTTTTAATAGCAAGATATAGGATTATGTATTTAATCCTATTAGGTTTTTTAACTCCGTTTCTGTTGCCATGACTACGCCAGCCTTTAAATAGGTACCTTGGGAAGGCTGGCGTAACCCTTGATGAAATTCAAGAAACGTACGTCGGGTTCACGTAGGAACGCAGTCGCAGGTCAATGACGTCACTCATGTGTGTCTAGACCGCGGCGTGCTAGGCAGAGAGCTGGCGTTTTTTCTTTTCAGGCCCATAGACTAAAGTCCCTTCCCTGCTTTCAAAACTGAAGCTATTTAGCCAGTTCGGCAATATAAGGAAGGCACAGTCTTACATAGAAGGATCCTGGCGAAAAACGCTGCAATTAAGGAAATAATTTTTGAGGCAATATTGGTAGAGAGCTGGCGTTCTTCATCTCAGGCCCATAGACTAAAGTCCCTTCCCTGTTTTCTAGACTCCAGCTATTCAGCTGGTAATACTATAGAAGGAAGGCTCAGTCACATACAGAAAGATCCTAGTTATTAACGCAGCAATTATTGAGACATTATTGAGGCAGTATTTGCATCATATTCTATAAGCCAACGCTGTAGTTTCAGAGAGCAGTGAATTATATCAACTATACGATTTTCATATAAATACTGAGGCATGAATTACTCAATATTTGTCACTGTGTTTCCTCAGTAATACCAGCATACAGCCGGATAATAGAATCTTTTGGACTCATATAAACTGCCATATACTATATATATATATATATTTATTTAGATTTTCACTTTTTTATAAGTGCACAGCATATAGCTGCACAAAATATTAAATAAAGTACGTGGCACTTTATACATTTAGCACCTTTTTGCACAAATAGTCACTTTCTTTGTGGCAACACTAGCACTTTATATTGTATATGGTCAATTTATTCAGGACAGAATTTCCTATTTAGAAATGTCATTCCTACCAATTTTACCGCCCTGTATCTCTCTGCTACCTATGTGCATATTTTAATAAGGATTTTAATTACCATTAAAAGCTAAGTTTTATTGTTAAGTTTATTCTCTTCTTTCTAAGATTAGGAAGATTAGGTGTGCCCTACAATAGCATCTTTTTTCTCTCCCTTTATACTTGCTTAAATATTGTCAGATCATATGATTATGCCGGCTGAAATCCCACTTAAAAAAGCAGGTTTTACAAGTTTAGGCTTAAGGAGGTAAATTGTGGGCTTAAGTCAATAGAATGCATCATTTAGAGAAAAAAATACCTGAAGCAAAAATTATGGGTCAGAATCACTTACGGACTTCTAAGAGAATAGGGTCCAATGTGTATTCAAAATCTCCTCCCACCTCACATGAAAGCAAAATAGTCGATTTCACAGCACATCATTGCATATAAAAGATAATAAATTAAAGAATGTACTATTTTTCAATATTCTTCAATAATTTACATAGTTGTAACACCTTTTATTTCTTTTATTAGGAGCAGATACAAATTTACAGACCACCAATGAAGCTGAAGAAACCCCCTTGCACACAGTATGTAGGTTTGGGATACCAGAGCTTGTGGCCTTCTATATTGATCATGGAGCACTAGTGGACAGCACCAATGCATGTATGGAGACTCCACTAATAACTGCTGCTTACTGGGCACTCAATATAAAAGATCAGGAGTACAGCATCAAACATCACCTTATCTGTAGGATGCTACTTGATTACAATGCAAATGTAAATTCTCGCGATGAAGATTTCAAATCACCTCTCCACAAAGCCGCATGGAACTGTGATCATGAATTGATGCTCATGATGCTTGAGGCTGGAGCTGAGGCCAATGCAATGGATGTCAATGGGTGTGCACCTCAACAATACGTTTTAAAGGTAACATCTGTGCGTCCAGCATCCATGCCAGATATCTGCTACCAATTACTTTTAAACCACGGAGCAGCAAGGATATACCCTCCACAGTTTCATAAGGTGAGGTATTTATGACAGCATTTTAAAGGACCACTGTGGTCAAATTTTTCTGTATGACTTTTTTGAATAACTAAATTATATAATGAGCAAAATGTTTTCAGAATTCAAACATAAGCACAACCCTTTACAAGTTGAATTTTATATGTAATTCATTATTCTTTGCTGCTTGATTATTTCCCCTTTTCTGATCTGAATGTATAAATTAACTTTCTATTAATCCTCTTGAAAGCACTCAGTCTGAGCTGTCAAACCCCCATTCTTCAGATAGAATCTTCTTCTGCATTCAAGTCTCCTTTCACCTCAGGAAGTTGTTCAGGAGAAACCAAAATGCTAAATTCCATGGTAGCAAAATATCACATAAAAAATACCTTATTTTTTTTTTTTACTTTTGTGTTATTTCGATCCCGGCAGACAGTCTGTTACATATAATGGAACTCGCATGTGATAGAATATCATAATTACAGCTTTATTAATATTGCATTATTCTGGAATGTGGGTCAGATTGCAAACTGTAATTGTAGCCCGTAGGACTTTGAAATCTAACCTCCCCTTTTTCAGTGACGTAATGATGATGATCTCTTTTTCTGTTGGCTCCGTCTAAACCCGTAACTACAGGTTTTATTAATTGATCCTGCATATGGCCGAGAAAATCCAACGTTCGACGATAGAGTTACGGGTTTGCATCTCAAGCTTGTAACTCGCATGACCCTTCTAATTTAATAGTACCGTAACTCAGCCAGATTTCAAGCACGCATCAGTTGCGGGTCTCACGTTACTAATAGGAGGCTCGAATTTAATGTGGTGGAGTGGTGTTTTACCTCCGTAAACATTAAACTCTCTTTAGTACCCCCAATGAGTGCTGAAAGTTGCGCATGCGCATAACGCATGGAGAGGCCCGCAATGGACACCGAAGGACTTCATTGCGAGGGTCACAAGAGAGAAGGGGTAGGGAGACCACAGGAGGGGAGAGAGAGACTGCATGCTGGGGGGGGGGGCAAAGTGACCAGGGGAGGGAGAGGGGGGAAGGAGACACAGGGGAGGGAGGGTAGCGAAGAGACAGAGGGGAGAGAGGGGGAAGAGATACAGGAGAGTGAGAGGGGAGAGAGGGGGAAGAGGCACAGCTGAGGGAGAGGGAGGGGAGAGACACAGGGGAGGGAGAGGTGGGTAAAGAGACACAGGGGAGGGAGAGGGGCAGAGGAGGCAAAGAGACTCAGGGAAAGAGACACAGGGGAGGGAGAGGGGGGAATGAGACACAGGGGAGGGACTGGGGTAAGCGACACAGGGGAGGGACTGGGGTAAGCGACACATGGAAGGGAGAGGGGGAAGAGGCACAGGGGAGGGAAAGGGGGGGAAGAGGCACAGGGGAGGGAGAGGGGGGCGAGATACATGGGAGGGAGAGGGTGGAAAGAGACACATGGGGGAGATGGGAGGAAAGAGATAAAGAGGAGGGGGGAGAAACAGAAGGGAAGGGAGGTAGATAAAAAGACACAGGGGAGGGAGGGGGGGGAGATGCAGGAAAGGAAGAGGGGCTTCTGTTCTGTGATTTCTCCTGAACAGTAAAGTGAGTTTGGGTACTTGTGCAGCGAGTAGCGGGGTGGTGAGTAGTGAGAACCTAATAGAAACAGGGGTAGGCGTGAGCTTGTGAGCTTGCAGTTCTAGTATAAGAGTAGGACTTTAAATAAAAGGAGGTAGTTCAAATAAAATGGGGGCACATTGTACTGCTCTATACAATTTTTTCCCCACTGTAATTAATAATTATGAGTCAGTCCAGTGACAACTTCACTTAGTGTGCATCCTGTCACGTGTATGAACTGTTGGAACAGCTGATCCAGAGTCCATAACTCTGTGGCAGGTGTGAGCATGTTACTTATCTTGAAGATCAAATTGGAGAACTGGAGAGGAGAATTGCAGCACTTGCAGTGATATTGCTCCACTGGAAAGGGAGTTGGTGCTCACTGAGCACAGTTCAGCTGGGTCTAGCATGGAGTGTGGAGATGGGGCTAGTGAGGATGTACAGGGAGGTAGCTGGGTTACAGTTCCAAGGGGAAGCAGGGGGAACAGTAGGAGGAGGTGGGCCAGTTCTGAGTTTGCACACGCCAATAGATTTGCCAGAGTGAGTGAAACTGTTGGGGATGTCCATTCAGGAATGGCAATGCCAGATAGAGCTGTTCTACTGGAGGAGAGTGGTTCAGCATGGGCAGAACAAGAGAAAGGTTTTGGTGATAGGGGACTCTATTATTAGGAAGGTAGACAGGGTGATTTGTCACCCAGATGCCAGCAATCAAACGGTTTGCTGTCTCACGGGTGCTCAGGTTCGGCATGTTGTGGATCGGGTAGATAAATTATTGGGAGATGCTAGAAATGAACCGGCCGTCTTTTGTACATATTGTACATATTGGTACCAATGACAAAGTTAGTGGAAGATGGAGAGTCCTACAGAATGATTTTTTTGAACTAGGTAATAAGCTGAAGGCAAGGACCTCCAAGGTAGTATTTTCCAAGATACTACCAGTGCCACGTGCTAGTCCAAAGAGATAGAAGGAGCATAGGGAGGTTAATGCATGGCTAAAAAAGTGGTGCATTCAGGAGGGGTTTGGGTTTTTAGAGCACTGGGCTGACTTCTCAATTCGGTACAATCTCTATAGCAGTGTTGAATTGCACCTTAATGAAGAGGGAGCTGGTGTGCTAGAGGAAAGGATGATAGAACGGCTGGGGCAGTTTTTAAACTGGTAGGTGGGAGGTCTACATAGAAGTAATAGGGTAGAAAGTGTAGAGGGGGTAAGAAACAAATTAACTAGTCAAGCAGGAGGAGATGGGGGAGGGTTAGTATAGTCAATAGGAAGGTATTGTTAAGTAACTCAAGTACAGTGGCAGGCACTGCAGAACTACAGACTCATAACATAAAGTGTATGCTTGCTAATGCCAGACGCTTGTCAGATAAAATGGGAGAATTATTAGCAGTTAATGAGAAATTGGATTTAATAGGCATTACTGAAATGTGGTCGAATGAATTTCATGACTGCACTGTTAATCTGGATGGTTATAACCTATTTAGGGAAGATAGGGGAAATGGTAAAAGAGGAGGAGGGATTTGTCTGTATGTTAAGCCTGAATTTAAGCCTATAGTCAGAGAAGTTATTTATAGCGGAACTAGCGGTAATATTGAATGTTTGTGGGTAGAGTTAAATAGCGAAGGAGCAAATTCTAAAAAAATATTGGTTGGAGTATGCTATAAACCCTCAAATATAATTGAAAGTGAGGGACTGCAATTATTGTTACAGATTGGAAATGCAGCTAAGCATGGGCAGGTTTTAATAATTTGAGATTTTAACTTCCATGAAATAAACTGGATGAATGAGACCAGCAGTTCAGCTAAGGGGAGCAGGTTCTTGAGCACACTCGGGGATTATTATCTGACCAAGGTTATACAAGAGCCTACTAGAAATGAAGCTATCTTGGATTTAGTCATCACATATAATATTGATATAGTATCAAATGTTGAAATAGGGTAACCTTTGGGAACCAGTGATCACTACACAGTCTCATTTGAGATTGAATTAAAAAAACAAAACTGTAATGGGCCAACAAAATCTCTTAATTGTAAAAGGGCAGATTTTAACAGTCTAAGGGACAGAGAACTGATAGGCAAAAACACTGAACATAAATGGACAACATTGTGCATTCTGGGAAGCTGAGCCCGGACGTGCAAATGTGCCCATAAATGCCTCGCTCTTGAATCCTAGCCATTATCAAACATGGCTTCCTTTAAGCTTATGCATGCTGTATTACACAGCTTTATTGCAAAGCCAAGGTTGGATTAAACACAAGCTGACTATCCAATCCATATACAGCTGTTTCAAGCTTACTGGCTATCACCTGCATGGAGCGGGATTTCAGCTTGTCAGCTTGTGTTGTGGACCTTATGAGTAGGTAGTTCACCACAACAATCATTTATAATATGGTGGGCAAAAGCATGATAGAAGCCCTCCACCGTACAGTAGTACAGTAAATAAAAAGTACATCTATGTTCACATTTGAATGTCTAAAGCAAGTTAAAAAACCTGCTTCCAGTTCAGAGTTCCAAGAAAAACAGTTATTACACTGCATTCTGGGAAGCTGAGCTGGGACGTGCAAATGTGCCCACAAATGCCTTGCTCTTCAATCCTAGCCATTATCAAACATGGCTTCCTTTAAGCTTATGCATGCTGTATTACACAGCTAAATATACATACTTATACCATGTGGAAATAAAAGTAGAAGGAGTAAATCACAACCCATGTGGCGTAACAATGACTTAAAGATGAAGATGAGGAGTAAAAAACAGTTATTTAAATTATACAAACAAGAGGGGACAGAGACTACTTTTCGTGCGTACAAGGAAGTCACCGAGGCTTGCAAAAGGGCTATTTCACTGGCTAAAATAGAAAATGGAAAGTTATTTGCAAAGGAGAGTAAGACTAACCCTAAAATATTTTTTTTTAAATATATTAATGGGAAGAAGTTCAGGAAGGAAGCTATAGGAACATTACAATGTGAAACAGGCCGTCTGACAATTAGTTACCAGGAAAAAGCAGATAAGCTAAATAGGTTTTTTCTTCGGTATAAACAAGTGAGGTACAAGTGGTTTTAACATAATGAGGCTACACTACCTTCACCAAATAATTGGTTAATGCAGGAAGAAATCCAAAAGAGGTTGGAAAAAATAAATGTTAATAAAGCCCCAGGTCCAGATGAAATACATCCATGGGTAATGATTTTTCAAGATTCACTCAACACAGGCTCTCTACCACATGACTGGACCAGAGGTGAAAAGCAGAGGTGATACCTATATTTAAGAATGGAGCAAGAACAAATCCAGGAAATTATAGACCAGTGAGTCTTACTTCTGTAGTGGGAAAGCTTTTAGAAGGGTTAATAAGGGATAGTATACAAGAATATGTCTATTTAAACAGGATTATAGGAATCCACACAGATTTATGAGAGATAGGTCATGTCAAACAAACCTGATTAGTGTCTATGAGGAGGTTAGTAGGAATGTGGATCAAGGCAACTCAGTGGATGTAGTCTTTTTGGATTTTGCAAAGGCCAGTGCCACATGGGAGACTATTGTGCAAACTAAGGGATACAGGAATTGCAGTAAATATCTGCTCATGGATTGAGAGCTGGCTGAAAGACAGGAAGCAAAGGGTTGTTCTAAATGTAACATACTCAGATTGGACTAATGTAGTAAGTGGTGTTCCTCAGGGTTCAGTATTAGGTCCTCTCCTTTTTAACCTATTTATTTTATTTATTTATAACTTAGAAGTAGGATTGGAAAGTATTGTCTCCATTTTTGCTCTGATGACACTAAGTTGTGCAAGGTAATTAAATCCGATAATGATGTACTTTCCCTCCAAAGGGATTTGCATAAAATAGAGACATTGGTGACTAAAAACAGGTGAGATTTAATACGAATAAATGTAAAGTTAAGCATCTGGGTAGGAAAAATAGCCAAGCAATGTAAATTCTTAATGGAGCAAATCTAGGGGTCTCTGATATTGAAAGGGATCTGGGAGTGCTTGTGGACAACCACCTAGGTAACCGTGCTCAATACCAAGCAGCATCTGCAAAGGCAAGTAAAATATTAGCATGTATTAAGAAGGGTATAGAAGCAAGGGAAGCAAATATAATTCTGCCACTATACAAATCCCTGGTAAGCCGTCATTTGGAATATGGAGTACCAATTTGGGTACCACTTCATAAAAAGGACATTTTAGAGCTGGAGAAAGTACAGAGAAGAGCAACAAAACTAATAAGGGGAATGGAGGGACTAAGTTATGAAGAAAGACTAAAACAATTTAATTTGTTTTCTCTAGAAAAAAGGTATCTAAGAGGGGATATGATTACCTTATATAAATATATCCAGGGTCAATACAAGGCTTTGTCAAGTGAGCTTATTATGCCAAGAGGTTTTCAACTGACAAGAGGACATCCTTTGAGATTATAAGTAATAAGATTTCACCTTAAATAAATACAAGGATTCTTCAGAGTAAGGGTAGTTAATCTTTGGAATTCTCTACCAAGGGAGGTGGTGACAGCGGATTCAATAGATAACTTTGAAAAGGGATTGGATATATTTTTCAATAAAAAGGGCATTCAGGGTTATCCTGGATAATTAGAGAGGGAGTATTGATCCAGAGAGGAGTCCGATTGCCAGTATCTGGGGTCAGGAAATAATTTTATATTTTTTCCCCTTTTGAGACAATTGGCAAAGTTTCACTGGTTTTTTTTTTCTGTTTGCCTTCCTCTGGATCAATTAACAATTAATTTGCATATTGCAGATCAGAGGAGATCTGAAAAGGTTGAACTTGATGGACTAAAAGTATTTTTTCAACCTCAGTTATTATGTAACTATGTAACTATGAAAGAGACACAGGGGAGGGAGAGAGGGAAAGAGACACAGGGGATGGAGAGGGGGGAAGAGACACAGGGGAGGGAGATGGGGGAAATAAACACAAGGGATGGGGGGTAGACACAGGAGGGAGAGAAACATGAAAAATTATACCACAAATTGCCATAATTTATAGTCTACTAAATCTAGTAAAATCTATGTAATTTACTTGCCTTTTAAATCCTTTTAGAATTTCTGCAGACAGTATAATCCGCTGTGGCAGTATTGTTGATGGCTTTCAAAAGTTTTTTATTGTCACAAGATTCATTATACTTTTCAACATTCAATTTTGACTCCCAGACCAAAACTTTTATATCTTTGCATTACTTACACAGTATCAAAAAAAAAAGTTCAGTAATAGAATTAGTGACAATTTCAACAACATTGTGACATTGTGTAAAGCAAGTCGTAGGGTTTTGGGAATTCAATGTATGTAGCCTGGTGTGAGGTATATTCTGTGTAACACTTTAGTTGCTGCTTCTAATAAACTAAAATAAATAGACCCTTTAGTTTGATTTAAACATATTCTTTCCCTTTTGTGATAATTCCGAGATATGTCCAGGTCTGTTTCCCATTGCCTTATAAATTTAGGCTTGCGATTTTCCTGGGGCTGGTGTAAGAAAGAATAAAGAGTTCCCAATATACCTTTTGTCAGTGGGGCTCTACTACATATGGGGGATAGCCACGGTGATTGGGGAGGGCCCCAGATTCAGACCATTGATGTTATTGAATGTCTAATTTTATTATAATTAAAATATTTTTTTATAGGTAGATCATATTTAGCCCTGAAATGATCCCATGACTTTATTTGGTTGTTCTGTAACCATGCTTCCATTGTACCTAACCCATTGGTTAGCCACCAACTTTTGGATTCTACCCCCATTCCTTCAAGAATTTGGGGAAATGTGAGAGTGGGAGTTAAGGGTAACATATTGGTAGCCAATCGACACCTGGAGTTGGCCCATGTCCAATTCTTTAATGTTAAATTGATCATTGGGTTGTTACCCCTGATTTGTCTAGTTAAAGATGAGGGAGTCCAAATTATGGTATGCCAGGTAAAGGGTTGCATTTGAAGATTTTCCATGAACACCCAGAGGATGTTCTAAAATATAATTGCAAGTTAGGACAAGACATACCTCCTTTCCTTCTGTTTCTAAACATGAGTGATATAGCTATCCTTGGACGTTTAAATTGCCATATAAATCTAAATATGTGTTTTTGAAAATTCTTTAATTCTTTACATTTTATAGCAATAGGTAATGTTCTAAAGATATATAAACTCCATGGTAGGATTTTATAGCGTTAATCCTCCGAGTCCATGCCAGTTAAGATTTGTGCCATTTGGTGAGAACCAATGCCAGATCTCTGAATATAAGACTATAATTAGCACAATATAAATCCAATAATTAAGGGGTAATTTTCAATCCCAGGTATTTTAGATGATCTTTTAGACATGAAAAGGAATACATACGTTTGAGGGAATCCCGAGTCTGCTGGGCAATCCGAGATCCCAAAGCTCTGTCTTATCGATGTTGACCCTAAGTCCTGAGATCCGTCCAAACATTTCAAGGAGGTTCATCAAAGCTTGAAAGGTTTGAACCGGGTTAGTAAATGTGCATACAATGTCATCTGAGAACAGACAACACGTAAACTGATGAAGGCCAATATTAAAGCCTTGTATAGTCGAGGACTGGATTGCCTGGGCCAAGGGCTTGATTGTCAAGGTGAATAATAAGGATTAATGAAGTTCCCTTGAAATCCCATTTTGGACAAGACTGCATATAAGTAAGCCCATTCAATCGAGTCAAATGCTTTTTCTAAATCTAAAGCTATGGTACAAAGCGGGGTGTTGGCTACTTTAGCTAGATAAAAGATATTTAGTATTCTGTGGATGTTTTCTACCTCTTGTCTAAACGGTATAAAACCCACTTGATCCTTATGGATCAACCGCGGGAGAAACCCAGATATCATATTTGTCATTAGTATTGCCAATTTTGGGAAATAATATCATGTTACATTGATTACTTGATTTAATTCAGGAGGCATTTGTTTTCCTAGTAGAATTGCATTAAACAATATTTTAAGATATGGCAAGAGGATTCTAGAAAAGGTTTTGTAATAGGTATTAGAGAACTCATCTGGGCCAGGAGATGTCCCTGTTTTCAACTGATCTATAATTTCTTGAATTTCTTCCCCTGTTACTTCTTCATTTAGCTTATTCAGATCTTGAGCTGAAATACATGGCAGATTATATTGATTAATAAAATCCTGAATTGCAAAATTGCTGGCAGTGGAGTGAAGTAAATATTCTGAAAATAATCTAAGAAAGTTTTTAGAATTTTCATGGCAGGATTCGCAAGTTTAAAGGACCACAGCATTAAAATAAAAACTTTTGTTCACAAAGCATGCAACAAGATTAACATTTTAGCAGTAACGTAAGCCCTGAGTGAGTATACAATTGTTTTTATAATGTAATGCTAATTTTAGCAGGTTCTTCTGTAGATAGAGACTGACATGCTCTGTTAAGCAAAAAATAAAAGGAGTCTTAGGTGAAAAGCGATAAAGAAATTGGCCAATAGAAATACACCAAATCCCTGAAGTAAATGACGCAAAAACTGAGCATTAAGAAGTATGTTCTTTTTACATTATTAGGTTTTAAATGTTTTTAGAAGAAATAACTAATAAAAGCTACATTTTATTGAACCAAATGTGAGTATAAAGATATAATGCCAAAAATGTATTTTTTCTGTTGATGACTGTAAAATTCAGTGGAAGACTGATAGAAGATCAGCAATTAGTACATTTAAGTGACATGCTTGCTTCCAGTGCATAAGAGGGTGGGACAGAGCAGGGAGGCAGGATTTGCAGATAAATCTGTGACTTCCCTTTTCTGAAGATGGGAAGGCAGTGGTGGTTGGTGAACTTTCAAGTTGAAGGGGCGCCAGAGCCAAACTTGGCTCCTCTCCTTACACAGATCCCCCCCCCCCATTTTTACAATCCTCCCCCTGATCTCATCTTGACCTTTATATGACCTTATACTTGCCCCGCTCATTGAAATAGACTCTACCTACTGATTTTTTAATACTGTTCAAAAATTCTAGAATCTTGGGATTCAGGCAAATAATAACATTTCTCTTGTGCATGAATGCAATGACACTCACCAACAGCTGACTCTCCTTCTCAGGGTGTCTTCAAGTGTAGTAGCCTGCCGCAGAGTGTTTGGACCTAGGGGTGATTTAAAACAAGCAAACAAATCAGAGAGTGCAAGACCCCAACAGTACTTAAAAAGACTTATGAAACCAAGCAAGATTATCTAGGCCCCAACCATACCTAAAAAAACTATTATAGGCCACAACCGGACCTTAAAAACTCACATTACACCAATCAGGACTATATAGGCACAAACCGTACCTAAAAGACCTTAAAATACCAAGCTGGACTATATAGGCCCCAACCGGGCCTTAAAAACTCACATTACACCAATCAGGACTATATAGGCCCAAACCGTTCCTAAAAAAAACTTAAAATACCATATACCGTATTGGTCCGAATATAAGCCGCACCTTTTTTCCAATTTTTGAGCTTGCAAGTTACGGGTGCGGCATATATTCGCGACCGTAAAAAAAATCATTGCCGATTTGCAAACTTTGCTTGTTACATGTGCGGCTTCTATTCGCAAATGCAAAATTACTGTCGATTTGCGCGATTGCGAGTTAAGGGTGCCGATTTTTGTGCTTGAGACTGCGGTATTGAATAGCGATTTACGGTTTTAGTGATTCTAACATCCTGTAAAGCCTGTAACCTGCAAAAAAAGCTACAGTACTAATTAGAAAGCCTGTTTCTTGCAATGGCTGATCACTTTGAGAGTCTTTTTCTCTCCAATTTTACGGGTGCGGCTTATATTTGAGTACTATCTTTTTTCTATTTTTTCCCCTTGAACTTTACGGGTATATATGCAGGTGAGGCTTATATTCAGACCAATACGGTACATATATATATATATATATATATATATATATATATATATATATAGACATATATATATATACATACATACAGTAGTACATATATATATATATACACATATATATATATATATATATATATATATACATATATATATATATATATATATATACACATATATACATATATATATATATACACATACATATATATACACATATATATATATATGCCCCAACCCTCTATGCCCTAACCCTCTAACCTCCTAACCCTCTAACCCAAACCCCCTAACCCTCTAACCCTAACACCCTAACCCTCTATGCCCTAACCCTCTAACCCTAACCCCCTAACGCCTTACCTCCTAACCCTCTATGCCCTAACCCTCTATGCCATAATCCCCTGACCCTCTAACCCTAACCCTCTAATCCTCAAACCCTAATCCCCTAACCCTCTAACGCTAACCCCCTAATCCTCTATGCCCTAACCCTCTTGCCCTAACCGTCTATGCCCTAACCCCCTAATCCTCTATGCTCTACCTTCTATGTTCTAACCCTCTGAAACCTAACCCTCTATGCCCTAACCCTAACCTCCTAACCCTTACTTACCCTCTAACCCTTACCCTCTAACCCTAACCCTTCTTTCCCCCTTATCTTTCTCCTACTCCAATTCCCCTTATCCTCATCCTCCCTTTCCCCCTCTCCCATGCCCCCCCCCCCCTCCAATAACACCCCTTTCCCCTCTCTTACCTTGATCCGATGGGCTCCTGCTGCTCTCTCCCCTGTTGGAAACCGGGATATGCTAATGACGTGCCGCGCATGTAACGTCACGTCATTAGCATATGCCGGTACCGGACACACCCAGCAGACGCGCTGCCGGGGAGAGAACACCAGGGGCCCAGCGGATCAAGGTAAGAGAGGGGAAAGGGGGGTTCATTGTGGGGGGAAAGGGGGGGTCATAGTAGGGAGAGGGGGGATCATTGTAGGGAGAGGAGGAAAGGGAGTAGGAGTAAGATAAGGGGAAAAGAAGGGGGAAGAAGGGGAGGGAGAGGGGGAGGAGGAGGATAAGGGGAAATGGAGGAGGAGGAAGAGGAAGATAAGTGGATAAAGGGAGGAAGGGGGGAAAGCAGAAAGGGGGAAGGGGAAAGGGGAGGAAGAGACACAGGGGAGGGGGAGAGTAGATGGGGCAGTAGATGGGGCAGTGTTGGGCAGAAGGGGGTAGCAGGGCTTAGATGGGGGCAGTGTACGGCAAGGCGGGGGTAGCGGGGCCTAGATGGGGTCAGTGTAGAGCAGGAGGGGGTAGATGGGGCATCAGAGGGCAGGAGCGGGCAGATGGGGGCATCAGAGAGCAGGAGGGGGTAGCAAGAAGGGGGTAGTGGAGCCTAGATAAGGGCAGTGTAGGGCAGGAGGGGGTAGCGGGGCCTAGATGGGGGCAGTGTAGGGCAGGAGGGGGTAGATGGGGGCATCAGAGGGCAGGAGGGGGTAGATGGGGGTATCAGAGGGCAGGAGGGGGTAGCAGGGCCTAGATTGGGGCAGTGTAGGGCAAGAAGGGGTAGATGGGGGCAATGTAGGGCAGGAATGGGTAGATGGGGGCATCAGAGGGCAAAAGGGGGCCTAGATAGGGCAGGAGGGGGCATTGGAGCCTAGATGGGGGCAGTGTAGGGCAGGAGGGGGTAGCGGGCCTAGATGGGGGCAGTGTAGGGCAATGAGTGGGTAGCGGGCCTAGATGGGGGCAGTGTAGGGCAATGAGTGGGTAGCGGGGCCAAGATGGGGGCAGTGTAGGGCAGGAGGGGGTAGTGGGGCCTAGATGGGGACAGTGTAGGGCAGGAGGGGGCATCGGGGCCTAGATGGGGGCAGTGTAGGGCAGGAGCAGGTAGCGGGGCCTAGATGGGGGTAGTGTAGGGCAGGAGGGGGTAGATGGGGCTATCAGAGGGCAGGAGGGGCTAGCGGGCCTAGATGGGGGAAGTTTAAGGCAGGTGTGGGTCGATGGGGCAGTGTAGGGCATCAGAGGGCAGGAGGGGGTAGATGGGGGCAGTGTAGGGCATCAGAAGGCAGGAGGGGTAGATGGGGGCAGGAGTGGGGGGGGCCTGAGTTTATTTAGACTAGGGGACTAGGGTCCAGTCAGTCAGGCAAAAAAAGAGGGAACAGAGTGGGAAGGGTCAGTAATCATGGGCTTTTTATAGCCTTCCTGATGGCATATCATAACAATAAGCCTCCATAGACTTGTGGGCGCTCCGAGGGAACGGTCAGAGGGGATGTTCTTAGTGACCAGGCAGCCTCCAGCACTGATTGGTTCATGCTGGAAGCTGCCAGTCAGGAGAATTGATACATTTAATTGAACACTGCATTTGTACACACTGAAGAGGAGCATCACACACTGTAATATAATAGCACTAGGGAGAGACGTGACTCGGCAAGTAGGAAGCCACACAAGGGGTTAATTCAAAGTGATAGATACATATTTTTAACAAAATCATCTGAAAGACATGAAAGCTGATATAGAGATATAATTAAACTGTATTATCTATATAAATGTAAAATACAATGTTAAAGTGATCGATAATTTTTGGAGGCCCCTGTGGGTAGGTGTCAAAAACCATGAGTCTATCTGAATTGTGCAATGAGACAACAAATTCCTGTTTCTCCCTATTCTCTCTACTCCATCTACTCCTGAATTAGTAAAATTAGTAGAAAGAATTGAAAAGATCATGGAGTCCCTTCAGCACATGTACGTTTTAATATATTAAAATAGCGCCACCTGAATATACCGCAAGGGTTATGAATTTGGCAGGTGAATGTGTAAAAAGTGCTAGACGCAAATATAATATGAGGGTTAAAATTTACGGAATTGTCAAAAAATATGTGCTGAATCCTGTTCCAAAAGCACCCCAAATGGTGCATAAATGCTTTAATATTCAATATAACAAGTAAATACAACAGAATATTATGATTAAAGTCACGTTCATAAACATATATAATATATACTGTATGCTTGAGACCTCCACTCCCATTCCCACCCGCCCCCGCAATAAGAACTGCAAGGAACCAGTTTACCAGAATTTAACAGCTGTATCTCGATTATATTGCAATCCTCCTATTGCTTAAAATGGGAACAAAAAAAACTAGCGGTTTACTTGAGTATCTACAGTATGTACACTATGTACACAACTGCTAATACCTTGCAAACATGTTAACATATTTACAAACTACAGTTATCCTTTCATTTTGTGGTTTTGTATTTCCCCCCTGCTCCTCCTGAGCCCCACCATTTTAACTTTTGAAATTTCCTATTCACTGTATTGTAAGCATAAATAATAAACAACCATAGAAGTATTTAGCATATGTTATTTCTATAGGTAATAGAAGAATGTTATTCCTATCCATCTGCAGTTGAAATAATGGCTAATGCTTATGAACACATCAAGTCAACTTCAAAATGGAGAAAGGCTATACCAGATGATGTATATGAGGTAAGTTATATACACACCTTTGAACATGTGCCTACTATTACATGTGATAATGATTTTTATATTAAGACACAAATGCTGAACATTTTAAGAATTTTTAAAAAATCAAGCTATCTTGAAAATACAGTGGAACACATATTCTTCACGTGATGCCAAACCTAGTTACAGAAAGCTTTGTAATGCCAAAATTAAACAAATCCAGGCAAAATATATATTTTTAAACACACTAAACATAGTGAAATGATAAAATAGGCATTTCTGTCGTTTTTAATATTTGTGTAATTAATTTATCAGGTGTCAATATGTTCAACTGTGACCCAGTTTTCAGGTTGTAGTTGGGATGTACAGAGACATACTAATACAATAGGTTGCATGAGCATGAACACTTAGGGCCTCATTGGGGCCTCATTCAAATGTGAGTTGGACAATTGAATATGCCTCTATATAACACAGAGCATATTTTTTTACAAAGTTTTTAGTTAGTGAAGACCTTGCTTTTGGACAGAAGTTCACTTAACTAAAAACATCTGTAAAAAAAATGTGCTATGTGCTTATATAGAGCCATATTCAGTTGGCCAAATCACATTTGAATAAGGCCCTTACTATGTAGGTTAGTCAAATCAATTCACTTTGAAAACTGATCCTCCAAAACAATGGTTTCCAACAGCCGGGGATGGGTGCTGGTCCCTCAGACCTTATTTGCTTTCCTCAGGGGCAAAGATAGGTGAGGAGCGCCTAACATGTTAAACATGCCACCACCATTAGTTACAATTATAGACAGATTGTTGAGGATGTTATCTGCGGTTAAAACAATATTATGTTCAAATCAGTGCAAAACTAAATGAAAAGGTAGTATCAGAGCAATAAAAGGTGACCAGCCAGTTCCCAAGCCAAAAAGAGTTGAGAGTCATAGCTCATAAGAAGTACCAGAAGAGTGAGATGGGGCAAAATGGTGAGAACTACAGAAGAAAAATAAGGTATATAGAATCTCTCAAATAATGCAAGTAACCACTGGACTGAATGTTTCCCATCAATGATACAGTTTGAACAGGGGCATAATGCAAGTATTAACTTGAGAGGACATTGCGTATAGAACATAATGTTGAATCAACCAAATTGTTGATTTTCATCATTAATGTGACAGAGCATATGTCCAAGTTATTGTAGAAATAAAAAGTACACATAGAAATAATGTAATTACAAAGTGGTTATTATATTAAAAAAGGAATGTAAGTGTAAGATTGAGCTTGAAAGTTTGTTATTTTAAGAATGAAATATATGAGACAGTTCTCAAAGCCATGAGAATAGTCACAGAGACAGAGACAATGATGTTTAAAGGTATAATCATTATTCTGATCTACACCAACTGGGCTTGCTCTTGTAGTGTATCACTCTCCACCATGAGGGATACGGTAATTAATAACGTGAAATAAAGTTATTAGGGGTGTGCAATGATTTCTTATGCTGAAAACACCCAACTTTCAAGCTTAGCTATCTAACACTTCCACTCAATTTATTCTGATAACAATCGTTAATATATTTACAGTCCTCCCTCGACATCCGCGAGTTTGACACTCGCGGATTGGCTGGGTTTTTATTTAAAACTATGATCATGCAAGATCTGGCCAGGGAGCCCTACGCTGAAGTGCAGAGGGGGAAGCTAAACCCCACCCCATTGCTTGAAAAGGGGCTTTAGTAGACAGCCCAAATGCAGCATTTCCGTGCAAGGTGAATGCCACCCACCAGCTAGACCCCTTCCTAAGGGACAAAACATGGGTAAAGTGATAGTTTACCCATGTTTTAGTTATTCACATGATTTTTTTTTTGTATATTCGCGGGGACCCCAGGAACGGAGCCCCTGCGAATGTGGAGGGTCACCAGTATTTACATGTGTACTTTTCATGTCTGCATGAAATGGGATCTTAGTTGTGTCACTTTTTAAATAAGAAACAAAATATGAACAGTTTTGGCACAATGCTTTTCAGCTACTAGATACAGCTTTGTTGTGACATGTTAAGATAATCACAGCCTATGGTGTAATCATAGGCATTTAATCTGTAAATGTTCTGAAAAACAAGTTATCTAATAAAATCAAACTAGAAAACCCATTGCAAACATAATTCCCAGATTGTTTTTGAATTCTGATATACAGGATCCTGAATATATTTTTGTATTTTGTGTTTTGCAGAATCATTGTGAATTCTATGAATCTCTATTTGAAGTGTGCAGTAACACTCCCAGGTCACTGATGCATTTGGCCAGGTGTGCAATCCGGACAAAACTCTGGAAGAGATGCCACAAAATGATTCCACAACTTCCTCTGCCCACAGCCATGAAGAAGTATCTTCTTCTTGACCCTCAAGGGAGATTCTACTGACATTGCTATACAGTATGCAGAGACTTGTATCCAACTCACATATGTTAGTCTTTAATATTTAATTTTGTAAAAAAAATGTAACAAATAATATGTTTTTATAAAAATAATACGTGTATCCACCTAACTCATAATACAGCTAATGGCTGTGTTAAAGAGCCAGATTATTCCAAACTTCAGATGAAGAAAATGACAGAGAGACATTACATATTTCATAAATAAAAAATATAAAATGTTACATTATTTTTAAGATTAATCTGGATTTTAGAAGAGATGGGTTTTGTGAGCCAAAATTAAGCAAAATAATGCTTCCCTGGTGGAAATTGTTTTGCAAGACAATAACAAGCCTTTTTCTGCTCTGTGTGTGTTTCTTACTTCCTGGCTAGCTGAAAGAGTCAGATATTGATCTCCACTGAGCCACATTTGGAACATATTGTCATATATACCGAGAACCTTCTGCTTAATATCTTGATACAACTATAATGCTGAGTTCCATTCTGAGTCCCATTGGATATATTTGAAAAGATATAGCCCGATTTAATTGAGGTTTTAAGGTCGCAAGTTACTTCAATTGGCGTCTTTCTGCTGGCTACAAACGGGTTACAAGTCACGGCCTTGAAAAAATTGCGATGGTTAAACCTGGAACTTACAGCCTCCCAAAGCCTTTGATCTTTCACTTTCGCAAGAGTTACAATGGCTATTCAATTGCTCAATTTCCCCAAGCCCGCAAATGTTTTCACACCCGTAAATGGCAAAAGAAGGAGAAAATCGTACGAGTGCTAGAGAGGACCCGCAAGGGGGTTAGACACCTGTTCGTAGCACTGTAAATGCAAAAAAAATAATCAATACTGCACTGTAAATAACAGGGGAAAGCGATGGCAGACATTAGAATTAATTGCACAACAGTCTCAAGCTCACAAATCAAATTTATTTTTATGTTTCATTTCGGGGTTAAATTGATCTTGGGTATCAATGAGTTAATACGATCAGGCCACCCATATAGACTAGAACGTAAAGGCAATCATTTTCATAATTCTTTATTTTGCGGGTTTGCAAGTCTGATCGCATATGGGACCCTCGAACCTAATTGATTGACATGCAACCTCCATGTTTTACTGCCGTCTCATTTTCTATTGGCTGATTCAAAATGGGAGGTTACGGGCTTGCTTAATTGATCATGTTCCCGCCCTGAACTGCTACAAACCAGTGCATGGTTTACGGTTTCGGCTTTGGGCCAGTAACTTGCTGGCTTGAGCAATTGAATAGCATCATATTCGGAGACGAACAGGAGCCCACAGCACACCCGCAGGCCTACAACAATCGAAAAATTGAATGTGGCTCATGGTTACTAATTGACTAAAATGAGCTGACAAAGACTGATATAAAATCTTTAAAAGACAAAATTAATCTTAAAATGACACAGCAGACCTTCTAAATATGATATACTTTAAAACTATAGCTAATGACAAGAACTTTACCAATTGAATCCTATCACAATATATTTTCCTTGAGCAGTGGTTCCCAAACCTCTCCTCCTGGCTCCAGACAGATTGGGATTTCAATTTAACACTGTGTGAACATAGGTGGGGTAATTAGTATTTAACAGGCAATGGAGCCTTTAATTTCCTCACCTGGGTGCACACACTGTTAAATCAAAATCCTGACCTGTCTGGGGAGCTCTGAGGAGAGGTTTGGGAACCACTGTCCTAGAATAAACTAAAATTGCAGGTTGTCATCTTGAGCTCTCAATTCACCTTTCTGAACCATCCACAAACTGAGATTCACATGGTTTGTAAGAAATGATTGGCATGTGCAGTGAAGAGTGAGCTCTGAGAAACTAACATCACCTTTACAATACAGGATAGGAAGACTTGCTTACTAGAAGCACCACAGAGTAGAATAATAATCTTACTGTTGGAACTGTATCTACTTAGTCTGTCTGGAGTGATGAGAGCTCTTGGAACAGGAACTAAGTAATAAAAAATAGTTCTGAAAATAACTGTAATAACACCTGGACAAAGAAATACAGCTCAAAATTGGTTAACGCATTTGCAGGTCGCCACCATCATCCTAGTGATGAATCAGCAAAGTTAAACAATAGCCGGGGCAGCTTCTGTCTTTCTCGTTCACATACCAATCCCATTTGTTGGCTCTGACACGAGACAAGCAAGTAAACATAACTGAATAACAATTATAAATAATGTTCTTTCCCCCTGCAACAAGATAATATACTATAACATAATGCACTATATAAAATATCTAAACATACTATAAATAGCTAACCTAAATGTGTATCCACTGTGAATTTGTCTCTGAAAATGACTGTTTTTTTCCCTGACTTTATGGTAGGAGCTGATCCTATTTTTATTAAATTATGGCTAGGTATACATCAAATTTCCCAACTAAACTGTGCATGAAGCCGGTGCAGTAATGTCTAAAGCATAACTTGTATATTTTGGGAAATATTACACAAATATTGTGGGAAAACCAGCAATTTCCAGTACACATTTCTCATAAAATATCAACTTATTACAACAAACTTAAAAGTTGTTTATACTGACCTATACTATTTTAAAATATTGAAAACTAGATCACTTTTGCTTTTTACCATTTTTTAAAGTATACCTCTCTAAATCTTCATGGGGATAACTTTTGTAAAGCTTATTTTAGTCTATTATGCATAGTTGCTATATAGAATTAACTCCTTGAATAATAAATAATTAATAAGTATTTAGCCTGCCCTACATCAAATCAAATAACTGAAAACAGAGTAAAAATGTAAAAATATAAATATATATATTACTATTTTAAAAGCGTTTTCACTTATCCCAGATATAACTCCATCTGCCATCTCTCACTGCCGCATACACAGTGTGTGAGCCTTTAACAGCAAACATTGCATTTTTAAAAGCAACTATAAAACAGTGGAACGACATCAACTGAAAATGTTTCTTAATTTCCTCCAGCTGATTTTGACTTCTCTACATGATGGCACATAGCAGTATCCATAAGTTTAGAGTCCGCTAGTCCATGAGTTCAGAGTTCCTTTAAACAGCTCCAGGTACACTCAGGGTTTTAAAAACTGAAATGGGCTTCGGTTCTTTTGTGGCCTTTACAATTCAGGAATACTTCCATATGTATTCTGTTTCTCTACAGAAATTATCAGCACCTACAGTAGGTACCAGAAAATACAGTTTATGAGTTTTTGATATTCACAACTTAAGAGCAAAAGGCTTAATATGTTTAGTCATGGTGAGTTGTGTTGCTTTGCATTGATCTCGCAAAATTAAAGAAATGTTGTGAAATGTTGGATATCTATCAACAATCAAACAATACAAAGTACACATGTGTGTACTATTCAAACACATCACTGCCAATGTTGCTACTTGGCTTTTTGAATTAAGCATCATGTTTTAGCTTTAGTTTTACATACATTTTCTAACTAGTTGACAATTTTACCCTCCACAATATAATTGTCACATGTATACTTCACTTCTAAGCCGTCAGAGTAACAGATTCTCACCTACTGTAACCACACACTTTAATCCTGTTGTTATGACCCTACTGTGTTTTAGTTGGGCTCAGAAAGATATAAGATCAATCCCACCCCATAGGACCAGAGGGTTCCTTTACTTATCCCTGTTTAACCAAGATGAACCAACATAGCACATCACTTTTCCACCAATACCCAGGAAGTGCAGGAGAACCAGTCTGCAACAATCCTACCCTCAGTGGTTAGTGGCAGAGTTTTAGTCAGAGGCTGTTGCCATATTTCCAATGTTTAGAAATATTATACCCTCAGAATAAAGCAGGCACCTTGATTATGCATGTTTAACTGATCTTTATTGATCAACTACAGTGAATATATTTCCCTCACAACCCAACCCATCTTTACCAGCCCCCACCCTCTCAGCCATGCAGCCTGCCTGTCAATATCACACATGTCGCTAATGTGACATGCATGCTAATAACTGCCTGTGCTGAGGAGTCTATCAGTCTACGGGAATATGTCAAGTTGTCATCTCCCTTCCTGCCTCTAGCCATGGAAGGGGTAATTAGCACATTAATGTCATCTTGTTCGCTTTATCAAATAACCAAATGGCCCAGAAGGCAATATACAAATCTACTTTCCTTCCAGACTAGTGCAAGCCCCAATCATTTCCCAGACAGCAAAACAATTCCCATGATTTTGTAGCTAATATTAAACATCCCCTTGCGCAAACAGGGCAATACCAGTCCATATAAACCAGTTCCCCCACAATAGTCCAAAAGTCCCCATGAGTTCAGTGGGCTGCTGATGACATGTTTCACACCTGTGACCTAAGGCTAAACCACACAGAGACACTACTAGTGTCTCATGCTGTTAGCAAGCAGGCATTGGCATGCAATATGTCTGCATTCAGAAGCATTAGGTGCCTTTACTGTGGTGTGGCCTTAGGTCACAGCTGTCAAACATGGCACCCTAGTTGAAAGAGATCGGGAAGAAAGAGGAAAGATCCAGAAGGTGAGAATCTCTTACTCTGGAGGTTTCTTAGAAGTAAGTGGCGTGTAATTTTTCTATGACGACTACCTTGAGGAGGATAAAATGAATCAAGTAACCTAGGTATAACCTATACAAAAAAAAAGTTAAACAAATGTTTGGAGAGTCACCAGTACATCAACAATTATCCCCACATGTGAAAAGGACAATGACAATTACTATACCCTGAGGCCTGAATAAACAAGCGTATAATTTACTGTTATTAAAATGTCTCAAATCTCATTGATGTGTCATATTTATAGTATCCTCTTTTGAAAAGCGTGACTTGGGTAAAAAAGTTTTGAGAAAGCATAAAATACGCAACTTTATTGGAGTAGCATTTGCTTGATTTTTAGTGAACAGGATTAGCCGTATTCGGGAGCATTGAATGCAGATAAGCTCTAAGTACATTTCTACTGCATAGATGCCACATTGTTGCAGAAAGTAACAGTATGAATAAATGGATATGCAACACACAGTAGTATCCTCTGATTTTATGCCAACAAGAAGTGCTTGTGTCACACAGATGAGCCTGCATCATGAGCATTGTGAATCATGGCTCATATGAATATATGAACTGCTGGTGCAGTGTGCCATCTGCATGTGATTCAGACACATGCTCTGCTGGATCTGCTGGGCAGTGTGTGAGACTGGCCAATCTGTGACATCTTCCCAGCAAAACTGTCCAGTGGCCAGTATATGACATGCACATGCAGTCCTACAGAGTCAAATCAATCTTGATCTATTTTTGACGGCTACTCAGAATCAGTTTTTTCTGCAGGTATTGGACATACATTTGATTGATAACAATTATGATAATGACTAGCGACTTGCCTGTCAAAAATGACGACAATAAAACTTGAAGGCTGGAAATGCTGTTTGCCACACATTGCGAGGCTCTTCCCCTTCTAATTTGCGGGCCTTGCAATGAGCGCCACCCATTGCAGGTCTCATCCAACCCACCACTTTCATGCTCTGCAATGAGCACCTTTGGCTCTCATTGCGTGCCCCAGGCGCTCACTGTTAGCACCGCAATGTGTGCTTCGCCGCTCATTGCAAGCCTCTCTACCCCTCTACTTTACGTGCGCGTGTCGGCACTCATTGCGAGCCCTGCAAAGAGCGTTCATTACAGATGTTGTAGAACCCAGCACTTTCGTGCCTCGCGGAGAACGCATTTGGCGCTCATTACGAACCGCTCGCCACTCTTTGAACCCTTTGTCTGTTTCCCCCTCCCCGTTCTATGTGTGACGGCAATGAAATGTGTATGTTTGTAATTCTGTTTTGTCTGTAATATGCGTATTTGACACTTGTAACCTTTTTCTTATGTCGAAAGAAGTACAGTTATTATATTACAAATGTTTTTTTGTTTTTTTTTGACAAACTGTTAAATTTTATTTTGTAAAAGTGGTAACATTTGAATGTAAGAACAGTTGAACATTGTATTAATGAGTATTGTAAACTTGACCTAATGTTTTTTAACATGCAACTTGTAGATGAAGAACTGTTAAACAAAATATATATTGAATCCAGAGGAAGGCAAACAGTAAAAACCCTACTTGAAACGTAGCCAATTGTATCAAATAAGGGAAAAAAAATAATTCCTTCCTGACCCCATGAAGTGGCAATCGGATTACTCCCTGGATTAATATTTTGCATGAAATGCTACATTTACATTGTATAAGAAAACGTTTTTCTGCTGTTAACATAAACTTTGAAATATGTGCAATTAACCAACTTTAGCTTGTAACATTTTAAACAGTAACATACTTAATTAACATTTGAACCAGATTTTTTGTAAAATGCAAGGCAAGTGTTTTGTGGGGCTAATTATGCATAAACAGTACTTCCATGAAATAGTAATGAGTTATTTTGTCATTGGTGCTTTTTAATGGTTGACATTTGTTTGTTGGTGTTGTAATTGTTGAAAATGGCACATAGCGTTTCCTATGTGAAATAGTGGTTCTCTAAAAAGAGAACGCGAGACACTAAAGTTCGTCCGCAATGTGTAACCACTGTTCTCTATGTGTTTTGCATTATATAGAGTTTATTATGGAAATAGTGGTGCTCTCAAAATATTGTGAGTGACATAAAAAGTAATTATTGAAATGAAACCATCGTTCTCGATAATTTTACATTGGTTTTTGTTGTAAAATTGTCCTCCAGGTAATTTGTTATTTTTGGTTGCAGTTTGTGTGGCATGGGTTGTCTTTCTTGAACTGCAAGTTACAGTACTTCATAGTAGACAATGTTTTGGTAAAAATGCGTCCATCATCTAATAAATCAACTTGACTTTCATTGTTTTCAATGTAAACTTTAATAGCCTGTGGATTTTTGCACCGTGATAAGGCAACGTACAATTGGCCATGTGTAAATACTGGTTGTTCTAAGAATATACCCACAGATTTTAAAGTTTGTCCTTGCGATTTATTAATAGTCATGGCAAATGCCATGATGATGGGAAATTGTCTTCTTTGAAGTACAAAAGGGAGGCTACTTTCACTTGGTGCCAAATCTATTCTTGGTATGAAAACTCTCTCTCCTTTATGGGTACCAGTTAGAATTTCAGCATCTATGAAATGGTCCTTTAATTGTTAAACAATTAATCTTGTACCATTGCATAGGCCTTTTTTGGGGTTCATATTTCGCAGTAACATGACAATTGCACCTTTCTTTAGCTGCAAAATATGTGGTGGCATTCCAGAAGGAGTTAATGAGTTTATGATTTCAGTAGAAAAATTTGCCTGACAAGTACAGAATCAGCACTGTGATAATTATTTTGTGGTGCATTCATTTTTTGGGGGGGTTTCATTATTGAGGAGCAATGCATCCTTATTTTTGCATGTTAGTATGACTTTGTTGGCAAGTTCAGAATAGTCCTCGTTATTTATTGTACTTTGGAATATAGCCGATATAAGATCTTGTTTGGAAATCATATGAGCTGGGATGTGCACAGTGTCCTCAGGTAAATTTGGGATTCGTAATGTTTTTCCTTCTCCGATTGTAATAAGCCAATCATTGAAATCATTTTCTCCTTCTGATCTCATATTTTGTTGTAATTGAAGATGGGTAAAATGTTTCCATAGTGTACTTGACTTTATAAGTGTTTCAATAATGTCGGTTATATTTTCATGTACAACGACAGGTAATGTTTGTCAAAAATCGCTACCTAACCACATGACCTTTCCACCAAATGGCAAAGTATTATCCATGACTTCACGAAGCAAACGGTCAATACATTGTAGGGCATGTCGCGCAGCTAAATGAAATGATTCATATACTATGTCACAAACAGTTCTTAAGTGTTCAAAACTTTGTGCACCAGGAACATTTAAAAGTAGTAGTCCTAAGCAGAAACGTTCCAGGTCTCTTGGACTGCCAGTGTGAATTCTTGGTATTATTTTATTTCCCCGGCTTTTTCTTTGTCGCCAAAATCCATTAGCAAAAACATAATGATATAGAATGTCAATATATAACAATTCCCTTGCCTGTAAATCAGTTGAATTTAATTGAAACCATGCAGTTAGTGTAGTGGGGCCCTGCTCACTTTGTGCCAATGCATTTGTTTCATTTCCAGCATGGAAATACACTAAATGTCTTTGTGGCAAATGTACAGCTAATCTATATACTGCATGTGATCGATCGTGCATTTCAAATTTTAGAAGATGCCACATAGCTTCTGGCGCACTCACATAGCGAGCATCTACATGAGATGCAAGTTCATCATGTACTAACTCAGTGCTTTCAGTATTTTCAGCACTTTTGACGACTACAGTAGCTGCATCATAGCCTTTGTAAATATATTTGTAGACATATTTAATGGATGTTATAGAAGTGCAGGCTTCTACATTATTGTGTGCATTATACTTCATGAGTAAATGTGGATTGTATGGTACCACATATCTATTGTCTACGAATAATGGCAGTTGGTCCCTCTCTTCTTCTATATTATGGATACCCATCACAATTGGCATAAGTTTTGTCTCTATAATCTTTTGGAAATTCTTTTGTACATTTCTTATTTTCCATACATGGTGACTGTGGATTCATATCTCCACAGGGTCTGTGAATCATACGATGAGTTACAATCTCATATAGTCTCATATAGTCTACCATGTAGTTCTGGATCTGGTAGTTCAGCTAATAATGACTGAATCCACTTTGTAATCTCTGGCCATTGGGGATTACATGTAAATTTAATAAATAAATCTGGTTTCCCAAATTTTGTGACAATAGCCATGGCATCATTGTATCTTTCTCGCATATTGCGAGCAGATCCCTGGAAAGAAGATGGTAAAATGATGGCTTTGCCAGCTGTCATGTCTCTGCTTGTAGCAACCTCAGCGACATAATCCATCAATCCACAATACTGTTCTACACATAGTTTATCTTGTTGATATTTTATGAAGTTTAAATGATTGGCCTCAACTTGCAAATAGGAATCAATAATCCATTGTTGTGTTAGTTTTCCGCCACATAAAATCGGATTGAATGTATTTCGAATGGAAATTTGAGCCCCTTTAAATTCAAGCATGGAAATATTATTTTGCACTCGTACTTTTAAATGTGGGTAACTTTGAAGGGTTAATTTTGGTTGCCAACCTGCTTCTCCATGTGGAAAAAATATTGTATATGTCATTGGATCTAAATTTGTACTTAAGATACTTATATTAATGAAAGGTTGCTCCTCATTTCTGGGATATATTCTAATGTCTCTCTGAAATGGTGGTTCTCATTCATCATTTTGAAACCCCATTGCAACCTCATTTGATGTTGGCAAATTATAACGGTGTTTATCAGTATGTCGATCTCTTTTAAGCACCATATTGACCTTTGGGATTTGCAATTGATGTATTTCTGCATGAAGTCGTTGTTCCTTTTCTACTTCTGCCATTTTTTTATAAGCTTGAGTGTAGGGGTTATTGGCCATAAGTGGGTAAGCATTTTTTCTTGAAGCTGCATACGTTGGTCAACAGCTTCCATTGTATCTATGACATATAGTTGAGCAAATTTTCTTTGCTCTCCTTCGTCTGGATGTAAATGTGAAGTCCGATGGTAAATTTGTCCTTGGACTTTAAAGCAGTAAGGGCCTTGACCTGGCACATTAGCAGGTAATGTTGCACTCATAGATGCAAAGGATATGGCACTATTGTATGATCTTATGTTTGTTTTGACATTTTTGTAGTTGGGAACAGCAGGCTCAGTCATAATGCTTTGTAAATATGGTAGGAATTGTTGTCTTTCTGGACGTTTTACCTTGCCTTTTTGACAGCAACTAATGAACTCGCCATCTCTGGGTCTGAAATGATAAGCCCCATAAAACTGACAGAGAATATTCATGTCACCACAATAATGAACCTCTACTGCTAAAGACTTAAGTAAAGGACAATTTATTATTATTATTATTATTTTTATTATTAACTTTTATCTGTAACGCGCCGACATATTCCGTAGCGCAATACAGGGGATAAAAACAAGGGAAAATACAGCATTAACAAAATTCCAAAAATGGAGGACCCTGTTTTGAGCTTAGAATCTTTGCAGAAAGTGCTTTTTCCCAAAGCATCCTAGAAGACTGAAAACTCGCCACTTACAATCTAAAGGGAATGGAAGGGGCAGAAGTCAGGGAAAGATTAAACAGATAAGGGATAAAAAGGGTCAGAAGAGAAGTGAAAGTTAGAAAGGTTTTTCATTTAGAAAGAGAGAGAAGGAACAGAGGTGAGGGCTCTAGCATTTAAAATGTTGTCTGCCCCTAGTGGTGAGATAATATATGCAAGTAGGAAAGTCAGGTGATTCCCATTTCAATATATATGTAATCAGAATTGGGGTGGGAGGGTGAGGGGCAGGGAGGGAGGGCAGAACTCCCAGAATTCAGAGTAACCAGTGAGGCCTTCTGAAACCAGATGCAGGTAAAATTTGTGGCTAAAAGAAAACAACAAAATATGGTATAAGGGACCAATAGAACAGGGAGAGAGAGAGGGAGGGAGAAAGAGAGAGAGAGAGAGGGAGAGAGAGGGAGAGAGAGGGATAGAGAGAGAGCAGTTAGCAGTTAGTAGAGAGGAAATGCAAAGACATGTGGAAAGGAGGAGATCTAGGCAAATTATACAGGCCATAAAAGGGGGAAGGGGGAGTAAAGCCAGGCAAGATACAGTAAACATATGAAAAAGTTTGAACTAATTTAGAAATAAAAACAATTTGAAGAGCATATATCAGTCTGAGTTTGTAAATCATCATTGGAAATGTTATCTGATTGTTCAGGAACAGGTTCTAAATACTTTTGTTTTTTAGTTGCCTTCTTAGGTGTAGATTTTAGTTTTTCAGCTGATAGTCTTTAGCTTGCAAGTCTTTTCCGTTCTTTATCTAGTCGAATTTCCCTCTGCTCCGTTGTCTGCTGGTTTGCCCATCTTTTTTGTCTTTTTTTGTCGTTCTCTAGTTTGCCGTCTTATCTTTTCCTGTTTCTTGTCAGTATCAGCCATATTAATCTGTAAATAAAAATAATGTATTATTAGTTTAGTTTGTGATTGTAATTTGTTTTGGAAGTGCTTGTTTGTGTTTTTTGGTACTATGGTGTTTTCTGTGCAACAGTGTTGTCATTATAGATTTAGGTTGGGTGTTTAGGCTTATAGGTTATTGTAGATGACATTGTTTTATAGTGTTAAATTTGTATGTGTTACTAAAAAAAATTTGGGGGACGCTACTTTTGAGCTTGTGGGTTTGGCTTAAAAGCATAATACAGGCAAGGGAATTGTGGAGTAAATTTTGTAAATGGTACCAATATTTTGAGTCTTTTGTTGTTTTGTTTAGGCGATTGTTGTAATTGTAGGATTATCTTGTAGTTTTAGGCTTATAGGGTGTGGGTCAGAAAAGAGGCTTTATTGTGTTTTTTTGTAGATGTTAGTAATATTTGTTGTAGTATCATATTTTGTGTGTCTGTTTAGGTTGTGGGTTTAATGTTGTAGGTTAGGGCCCAGAGAAGAGGATTTATTGTTGAATTTGTTATGTGTTAGCAGTATTTCTTGTAGTATTCTGTTTTCTGTCTGCCACGTTTGGGATGATAGATTTAACTTATGGCTTAGTGTTGGTGTAGCTAAAACAGGATTCCTTTTTAAGTTTGAAATGTGTGAACAATATTTGTTGAAGGATCGTGCTTTGTGTGCCTCATTATTGTTGTTCTTTGGTTATTATTTTCTTTTGTTTTTCATGTTGACATTGCTGCACAGCAAACATGCTTTTCTTTTTTCTATTTTTGTACTTGTTGTATTATACCTTGTTAGAAGTCTTAGTTGGTGATGAATATCACTGGATCCGGCGCTGCAAATCTTCGTGCGACAGTCTTCAGGCAGTGTCTGTTGTAAAAGAGGAATAGAAATTTTCTTTTACAGGGAGTGCAGAATTATTAGGCAAGTTGTATTTTTGAGGATTAATTTTATTATTGAACAACAACCATGTTCTCAATGAACCCAAAACACTCATTAATATCAAAGCTGAATATTTTTGGAAGTAGTTTTTAGTTTGTTTTTAGTTTTAGCTATTTTAGGGGGATATCTGTGTGTGCAGGTGACTATTACTGTGCATAATTATTAGGCAACTTAACAAAAAAAAAATATATACCCATTTCAATTATTTATTTTTACCAGTGAAACCAATATAACATCTCAACATTCACAAATATACATTTCTGACATTCAAAAACAAAACAAAAACAAATCAGTGACCAATATAGCCACCTTTCTTTGCAAGGACACTCAAAAGCCTGCCATCCATGGATTCTGTCAGTGTTTTGATCTGTTCACCATCAACATTGCGTGCAGCAGCAACCACAGCCTCCCAGACACTGTTCAGAGAGGTGTACTGTTTTCCCTCCTTGTAAATCTCACATTTGATGATGGACCACAGGTTCTCAATGGGGTTCAGATCAGGTGAACAAGGAGGCCATGTCATTAGATTTTCTTCTTTTATACCCTTTCTTGCCAGCCACGCTGTGGAGTACTTGGACGCTTGTGATGGAGCATTGTCCTGCATGAAAATCATGTTTTTCTTGAAGGATGCAGACTTCTTCCTGTACCACTGCTTGAAGAAGGTGTCTTCCAGGAACTGGCAGTAGGACTGGGAGTTTAGCTTGACTCCATCCTCAACCCGAAAAGGCCCCACAAGCTCATCTTTGATGATACCAGCCCAAACCAGTACTCCACCTCCACCTTGCTTGCGTCTGAGTCGGACTGGAGCTCTCTGCCCTTTACCAATCCAGCCATGGGCCCATCCATCTGTCCCATCAAGACTCACTCTCATTTCATCAGTCCATAAAACCTTAGAAAAATCAGTCTTGAGATATTTCTTGGCCCAGTCTTGACGTTTCAGCTTGTGTGTCTTGTTCAGTGGTGGTCGTCTTTCAGCCTTTCTTACCTTGGCCATGTCTCTGAGTATTGCACACCTTGTGCTTTTGGGCACTCCAGTGATGTTGCAGCTCTGAAATATGGCCAAACTGGTGGCAAGTGGCATCGTGGCAGCAGCACGCTTGACTTTTCTCAGTTCATGGGCAGTTATTTTGCGCCTTGGTTTTTCCACACACTTCTTGCGACTCTGTTGACTATTTTGAATGAAACGCTTGATTGTTCGATGATCACGCTTCAGAAGCTTTGCAATTTTAAGAGTGCTGCATCCCTCTGCAAGATATCTCACTATTTTTTACTTTTCTGAGCCTGTCAAGTCCTTCTTTTGACCCATTTTGCCAAAGGAAAGGAAGTTGCCTAATAATTATGCACACCTGATATAGGGTGTTGATGTCATTAGACCACACCCCTTCTCATTACAGAGATGCACATCACCTAATATGCTTAATTGGTAGTAGGCTTTCGAGCCTATACAGCTTGGAGTAAGACAACATGCATAAAGAGGATGATGTGGTCAAAATACTCATTTGCCTAATAATTCTGCACTCCCTGTATTGTAATTTATTTTGGAAGAACAGCATCTTTTTTATTTTGCAAAGCAATGTATTAGCATTTTGGGTTGGTTTGTTGTGTGTAAAATCCTGGCGATTTTAGAGTGTGTGTGAAACCGTGCAGCGCTGGAAATAATTTTGTAGTATCTGGTTTTGTGTACACCACTGGTGTAATTGGATTCTTGTTTTACTGTAGTAGTTTGTGGCACATAAAACAGGATTATTATTTTTTTAATTGTCTATGTGTTATCAGTATTTGTTATACTATCCTGTTTTTTCTGCGCCACTTTTGGACTGATAGATTTTCGTTCTGGGTTAGGGTTAGAGTTTCTTGCAGACTAAACATTAATCTTTGTTCCATTTTGTATATGTTAGCAATCTTTGTTCGACTATCCTGTTTTGTGTCCACCACTTTTGGGATGCTCCATTTGGCTTATGGGGCATGGTTAGAGGTTCTTGCAGAGTAAACAGGAATGCTAGGTTAATTTTCTATATGTTCCCAAAATTTGGTGTAGTTTCCTGTTTTGTGTCCGCCAGTTATATTTCAGTTCTGGTTTCTGTTCAGAGGTTTTTGGCTAGTAAAGAGTATTTATTGTTGTTTTTTATATGTGTTAGCAATATTTCTTCAAGTCTGGTGTTTTGTGTTTAGTGTAATTTGTATTGAGCCTTCTTATTTGTTTTAATTTTAATTTTGACATTGGCGGTCAGGATACAGGCTATTATTTTCTTTTGTTTTTACTTGTTATACTATACCTTGATTGAAGTCTTTTTGCTGTATGAGTGACAGAGGGTCCCCTACTGCCAATGTTGATCCGCCAGTCTTCAAGCGGTGTCTTTTTCCAAAGACAAAGATAAATGGTTAATTTTAGTGTTTTTTTTTTGGAAGAGCATGGTCTTTTTCTGAATGTAATGTATTTTTGTATCTTACCTCTTCTTCTTTCTTTGTGTTCTTGAAAATGGATCACCTTTCACAGTCCACGCTGCAAATTCTTGAGTGACACTGTTTATGACTGTGGTATGTGCCGCATAGTGTGTGTTACGTGCCGCCTGAAGTGTTTTTGAGTGTTCGTTCCGTTTTGCGAGTAACTGTAGTAATTTTGCGTCCTTAGCCTTGTTTTGTTTTTTTTCAGCTGCCATTTTTTCTCTCACTTAGGGGATTGTCGTGTGTGTAAACTCTTGAGTTTGTAGTTAAATTAAAGTGTAACTTCACTTGCAGAGGTGCTGTGTACTCCCCCTTGCTGTGGGTAAGCTTTTTATGTGTTTGTTGTGTGTATTAATTGTGTTTTTAATGTTTTCATGTGCGCGGGGTTCAGGCGCTAAGGTCGTATTTTTGCGAGTTCGTAATGTTTTTTTGTCTAGGTCCCGCGGCTTGTATTTCTGGATGCTAAGTCCGTAACTTTTGTGGTGTGTCCCGCCTGCGGCTCATTGCAGCCGACGTGGCAGCCTCCACCTCCGCAAATGCACACCCTCGCTTCAGGAGGGTCCGCATTTGTGGGCCTAAAGTTGCTACGTGAGGTCCTCAGTTGCTGGCAAGGAGCGGCCTTCTGAGCTCCTTGCCAGCAACTGTGGCCCTCACTTTGCGAGGGCTGCAGTGGCTGCAGGCTCGCTATGTGAGCCCGCAGCGTTAGCAACAACCCTCATACTCACAACTATATATGTGAAGTGTGGATATGTATAATTATGTGAGTATATATGAACTATACAAAAAGAGTAGAGGTGTTCATCTGAGAACGAGCAATACCTTAGTAGGTTTGTCCTATAGGTCTGGTTACCTACTCAGGGAGCAGCCTCTTTTAGCTCACTTGTGCCCTTCACAGAGAAAAATATCCTGTAGTATATCAATCTGGTCTCACTCACTAGAGTAACCCAGCCCCGAAATACCAGGCAATTCTACTCTGAACAAGAGAAACAGCAAACCCCATATGTGTTTTGCCCTCTGTGGGCCTCGTCAGTGAGGTGCAGCTGCACTGGAAAGGGGGAGGGGGCAAAAATAAATTTTGCATCAAAAAATGGGTGCATGCATACCTTGTGTACGCACTCGCAGGGGCTTCTCCACTTTACTGCTCAGGGGCTCCAAAAAGGTATATCAGGGCCTGATCAGGAGGCAAAATGTTTAAACAGTATCTGCATGGCCCTGCTCTTGATCTATTTTTATGTAAATTATGTTATAGTTTAAAAGGTAGGTTGTTCTCCTAACCCTGCTTGAGGTTCACATTAAACAGTTTGTTATTCTTATTTATAAAGTAACATACAGTGGTACTTTGGTTTAAGTCCTTAATCCATTCCGGACGGCAGGATGCAAACCAAACAAACATTTCAATCAATGTAAATTATAATAATTTGTTCTGCACCCCGGATTTTTCACATTTTATTTAGAACTGATGGTCTTGTTTTTGGATGCAAAACCTTAAAACTAAACAGACATCAATAAACAAACAATAATTACATCAAACAACAGAGAATTTAACTTCACTTTAACTGTAAAGAGATCAGATAACAGAAAATGTAACTTAATTTTAACTGTACAGTATGGAGAGGGCTTGAGGGACCAATGGGATGGTAGCAATGTAGAGGAGAAGGAGGAGGAGACAGGTTATTGCTTGGAAAGGGGAGTCATCTTTCATTACAACATAATGCACTTACCTGAACAGTGGATATTTGTCTTTTCTGTCTCTTAACACCACTACACCCTGCTGGAGACTGTTATGTAGACAGTTTCACTAGAAACTTATCAACGGAAACTTGCCTCCGCATTTGTTTCAAAGTATTTCTGAAGTGAGACATTGCTTGATCATTAAACGCTGAGCATGGCTTGCTTTAGCCTTGTCAGGGTGATAGTGTTCAACTAAATTTTGTAATATAGCCCATTTAGCACACATTTCTTTGAGGGCAGTAGGTGCTTCCCCCCTTCCCTCCTCTTCACCTGAAGAAGACAATTCCTCAGCTACTATCTGAAGTTCCTGCAAAGGCTCAATTTGGGCTCTTACAGGCACAGGCTCAATGTAGGCTCTTACAGGCACATGCTTGATTAGGGCTCTTACAGGCACATTGACTTATGCACTTCGTGCACTGCTGCAACTTTATTGTACTTCCGCATCGCGGACAGGTCTCAATCCAAGCAAGCGACTTGTTCCAAACTAATTTTTTTCTTATGCAACGCAACTTAAACCAAGTTGGACTTCAGCCGAAGCGGACTCAAACAGAGGTAACACTGTATTACAAATATGTTTATATGGAATATGTTTAAAGAACACTCCCACTCAGCAGCAGCATGTTTAGAAGACACAAAATGGTATTCATCAGGCACATGCAGCCCCAACTAAAATTAAAATTTTACCTAAAAATGATTTTATGCTCACATTTTACACAGCTGCAATTGTTAATTTGTAACAAACTTCTCAAACATATGACATTTTCCCCTTTAATAATGGAAACATTTTATCAGTCTTTCATTTACTAACTTTTAAATGCATTTACTGTCTTAGAGCCATTAAATTGATATTGAAGAGTGGTTGATCATTCCAGGGTTAGCAAGGGTATACTGCAGTGCCTGGGCCACACTCACAACCAACCACACCGTTACATATATATAAGATACTGTGATTAGTGGTAGTTAATGCTTTTCTATTAAAAGTTACATAATAGTTCTTTTTTTTCTTTGCTTCCCACAGTACATTATTCTAAATATAAAAAAGAAATGAAGATGGAGCAGAAATTGTCAATAGAATCGCTGTTATTGGATTGTGTTCATACAGAACACATTGCCAATTGCAACAGCAACTTCAATTTATGATATTCTGTGTAATAATCTAAGTGTGCTCGATTACCTCATCCTCAATAAAAAGAACTTCAAACAAGAATGCAATTATTCCTAACTGGAGGAGGCCATTAACTAACCCCAGAAGGTGATCCCATTCTCTGTTGCACTTCCATTCAGCCCATTTACTTGCTCAAAATAAGGCAGCCTTATAACAGAACTTGCATTTATGGTGTAGTTGAAGATACCTATATAATATATATTTTAACTTTGAGACAACTATATTCACATAGTGTAGTCATTATTTTCCCCATCTAGAAGGCTTGGTTTGTGGTTATTACACACGTTCTGCATGTACACATTTGCTTAACATAACCTAATTTAGTTGAATATTTAAGACCTAATGAATGGGAAAATGTCTGTCTGAAAAGTAGACTTTACCGTGGGCAATCCCAAAAATGGGAAACAAGAGTTGTATATAGTGACTGGAGGGCCTAAGTTAGGTGTTCCTAGGAGATAATAAAAAAAAAGGTAGACAATAGATGTAGGTGGTCTGATTATCCCAGGGTGACCTATAAAATATTTATCTACCCTCTCCCTTAATAAATTAGGAAGTCCACTTTATCCCAGGCATTTTCATCCTGTAGTGGGTCCCTGTGCTGTACAGTTGCTGACCAGAGGCCTCATTCTATTAATGGCAGTAAAATGGCGGCAAAGCTGCGATTCCTTACGTCCATCTTCCGGCCCCGTGTAGAGCTACTGCTACCTTGCTATTCAAATGGACGGCGCCACAACGATATACCCCTTACGGCCGGCTGCACATCATGCAAACGGCCGCAAGCGTTTTTCCCGCGCCCGTAAATCTTGTTTACAGAAAACTGTAAATGCAAATATAAATTCAAGATGGCACTGTAAAGCTCCATAAGTGCTATCAATCCAGCACTGCAAAGCACTGTAAATGATGGGGAACATAATGGGGGGGCATGAGGATTAATAGCAAAACATTCTCAAGCTTGCACATCGTCAAATTGTACTTTGATTTTAAAATCCGTCCAAGTCCCACGGACTTCAATGATCAAGCCCGTAGCTCCTTATTCAAGCCCGTACGGGTTTGGCGGATGATTGCCCTCCAAGCCCTTAGCTCGTTATTCAAACCCGTGCGGGCTTGCATGATAGATAAAACACGAAAATTGAACATGAAGTTAAATATCTTTATTTGCGGATTTGAGAGTAGGGGAATGTTGAGCTATTAATTCTAAAACCAAACATCACTTTCACTTTTAATAAAAGTACAGGATGGCTTTTCTATGCTACGACTTGTAAGTAAACCCTTTACGACCCATTTACGGACTTGAAGGAGGCTAATCCCGCAGCCTTTGCAGGTCTGAGGTGCTCCAAGCCCTTGGGACTTTGTCCACGGACATTTGACATGAATTAAACTAAAAATGATTTTCAGATTTGAGTGTAGGGGAATGTTGTGCTATGAATGCTAACACCTCCAATAACTTTATCGTCTCATCAAAGTGCAGGATGGCTTTATTATGTGCTTAATTGGCTGCAAGCGGGATCTTTTTGGTGCAAGTAAGCTGCGGCTCGGTTTTAGATAATTACGGCCATGACGAGAGGGTTTACATAGCAATTGAATAGCAACCGTGGCTTTCTTGCGGCCGAAACTCTTGCAGCCGTGTAAGATCAAAGGCTTTCCTGCTGCGCGTGCGGCTGCAAGGGATAACTGGGCGCCGGCCGCAAGCCTGCCGGAGCCCTCGGCCGCAAGGGAATAGAATAGGTAAATAGCCTGCGGCCGGTTCTTGCGGCCACGCATCTCCTACGGCCGTTGATAGAATGAGGCCCCAAGCCTGTTGAAAACCCCTAGATCATTAAAGATGAAAATGGATAAAATCATCAAACCTGCACATTTAAAACCTCTGACTTTATTAGCGGCTCCGGCCTTCCCAAACATGTTAGAATTGCTATTCTGCTTTGACCTAACAGTAGCTGAATTACATAATATTTAACTTTGCTGCAATTTTTTTAATCAATGCAGAAAGGGTGTTATTGTTTTATTTTTTATTTATTTTTCACTAAATTTAATTTACAGATTGTTTTATTCCATGTTATAGAAAAGCACTGCATACCATCATAATCTGGCATTACAAGAGTCCAAACTAGAGCACTGATTCATAAATTAATTTTCAAATAACTTTACATCTTCTTTATGTTATATTCACTGTCTCTGATTTAAAAGGTAAAGCTTTTGCTTTTATATTTGCTTCATTTTATTATTTTGCATTCACTGGAACACTTTTAGTTGGCAAAGGAGGAAGGTTATTTGGACTGGAAATGCTAGCCAAGAGTTTCAACACTGAAGCAGCCTTTAGCAAATATGACAACGCATAACATTTTCACAAAAGCTTGTGGCCTTGATTTTAACATCAATTATGTGAGAAAATGTGAGAAAACCCATTCCCATAGAAACACACTGAGCTATATTTCAGAATTTATTTACAAAATTCTAATGCCCAGTTTAGTGCCTATACCCAGCTCTACTGAGAAACGCCTCAAGGTAAAAACACCAGTGTTTCTACAAGAGCCTTAAATATTGGAAACAAACTTGTTTTTATAGTGACAGTATCCCTTTAAAGTCTGTACAGTGAGGTGTGTCTGTGTACTTAACGCTCAACCTGTATTTGTTACTGACCTGGTTTTATCAGCTGTCACATAAATTACACAAACCCCCTATATATACATGTTCATAAAGCCTTCATTGACATTGTTAAACTTGGAATACACATAACAATGTATACAATAGTTAGAATAATCTGCTATAAATCTTCTAGTTACTGACAAAATATCTTCTGGTACAAGAAAACAGTTCATGAACCTGTGCCATGTTCTCAAACACAACCAGGCGCTAATCATTGTGCCCTTGTTAAATAAAACAATACCCACAAATTCAATCCTATTCAACTGATTTTCTGAATTATTTGGAATATCCATGTGTGTCTGAACTGATTATGGACAGGTAGAGATGGCTCTGAGACATTATTATAACTTACATAGAGGTGCCCATCCAATCATAACTTACATGGAGGTGCCCAACATATAATACTAGCTGCTAGTTCCTTGTTTTATTTGATATAGAGTAAAATAGGTGTGCCAAAGACTACCATGTAGAGGGACCTAATAACCACTTCTCAGGAGGGTAGCATGATTGAAACTTTCTCTAGGGCTGGAAAAACAATACTTGTTGACTGTTCTTGTTATAACTAATTAATTAATTACTGTTTTTAATGTTATCATAAGAGCAACGAATTAGATTAAATTACCCATTGTGCTTGCAAATTTAAAATTACTTTTTTGAACTTTGTAATTGGCATGTTTTTATAATAGTGAAAAAAATAATATATCTAATTTATTACCTTTTATGCAATTATCCAAGTCATACAGTATAACATATAGAAAATGTTTTACTTTTGAATAGGGTTGATGATATCCATCACTAGACCATATCCACATGGGAGACAGCATTAAGAAACATGCTATTCTCACAACAGTCTTTTAGCAACAAGATGTAAGATACTGTTTACTGTCTGCATATTGCTTAAGACATTCAAGTGTTTATTTACTATATATATATATATATATATATATATATATATATATATATATATATGCAACTCAATGACTTAAGAAGGGCATGCTCTCCCCCTCCAGAGAAGATTCTGTGGATTGCATGGAAAGTGCCTGATCACTGATCTAGACTGCTTTGATAAATTACTAATCTGCAGTCACTGACAATGGTCTGCCGTTATCAATAGATATCCATCTGGACTTAGTAAGTGCATCAGAAAAGCTGATTGGCAGGTAAAAGTTGCAAACGTCAATGCATGTTTACTCTGGGGAAATTCATTTGTTAAAAGTATTTAATTCATAAACTACTTATTATTACCTATACTTTTAAATCATACTGTATCTGAAACCTCAACTGTGACACTTTTAACATTTTATTTATGTATATCAAAATGTAATGCAGTTTGCCCCCTAGTGGTAGATTGTAAAAACACTTGACTTGAATTCTTATTAGCTCTCAAATGTGAATAAGCTAATCAACAACTCCAATTCCTATACAATAGCATGGGCCATACTCAATTGAGCGAATTTGAGATCTTGGAGCCTGTAAGTGAGCTTGCAAACTATTTTGCTATTCAATTGGCGTCCTTTGCGGGCTTGGATCGGCTTCCGAGTTACGAGCTTGGAAAAATGGCGATGTTTAAACTCGTAATTTACAGCCTCCTGTAGCCTTTGATCTGTCACTTTTGCAAGGCTAAAATCATATATCGCTATTCAAATGCTACAATTCCTTAAGCCCGCAAATGTTTTCACACCTGGTAACTGCAAATGAAGGAGAAAATCCTACGAGTGCTAGAGAGGACCCACAAGGGGGTTAAACACCCATTCGTAGCACTGTAAATGCAAATAAAACATCACTACTGCACTGTAAATAAAGGGGAAAGTGATGACAGACACTAGAATTAATTGCACAACAGTCTCAAGCTCACAAATCTGTAGGAAATAAAATAATTTTCATGTGTCATTTTGATGTTAAATGGATCTTGGGTATCAATGATTTAATACATATCAGGCCACCCATATGGACTAGAACAGTATTGGCATTCATTTTCATAATTCTTTATCTTGCGGGTTTGCGAGTCTGCTCGCATATTGGACTGCCAAGCCTAATTGATTGACATGTAAGCTTCGTGTTTTAATGCCGTAATAATGTCTAATTTTCTATTGGTCAATTCGAAATGGACGGTTACTGGCTTGCTGAATTGATCATGTTCCCGCCCTGAACTGCTGCGAACCAGTGCGTGGTTTACGGTTTTGGCTTGAGGTCCGTATCTCGCCCCCTTCAGCAATTGAATAGCATCGCAATCGGATGCCAACGGGAGCCCGCAACACACCCGCAGACATTCAGTTGTTGCGAGTTGCAGGCTTGCAATTGAATATGGCCCCATGTGTTGTAATGTATAAGAATCTCTGTTGCAACTTAAATTATTTGCATATCTTGAGTATATTCTTATATAAAATTCATATAAACAAATGCTAAAGTTGACATAATGGTAAATAACACAAGGGGTAAACAGTGTCTACAGATTACAGACTTTGTGCTTCTCATCAGCTCTGTCATGTCTAGAGATACAACATCTCTGGGGGGAAAATTTTAGAATTAAAATGTGTGTTTGAGAAAATATGGAAAAGCATGCAGCATGTAATATAGATTGCTTCATTTATAGACTTTAGGTATTGAATGAGTTGTTTCTCAAATACTACTCGGCTCCCACAAACATTGTGTATATTCATGGGACTCGATTCTTTGAATACTTTTGGGCATACTTTTTCTCTGTTCTTGAGCAAGAGTTATTAGCCTCGCATTAATTGCCTTGTGGAGCACCAAAACCACTCCATGGAACAGTATGTAACATGTTACAGCAAAAAGAAAGATGAGTCAAACTGCTTTCCTTGGCAAATTACGATGTAAGTAATAGAAGTATTTTTTCTCCAAGGCCTTGCCGTTCTTTTGCAATTATGAGATGTACCCCACTTTTACTCCTCTCTGGATACACTAGCATTCTATAAAATTCTATAAAATGTGGTTCTCTTCAAGTTTGTTCTGCATATTAACCAAGTCTTCTGCTTTCAAATACTTTCTATTCTTTGTATCCTAATTCCCTATACTTCACTCTCCCTTGGATTCACAATCATTTTCAGACTTCTTCAGTTTTGGAAGTCAATGTTTAGCTGTGTACATCTCATTCACTTCAATGTTTGTGCCCATGCTAAAGTTCCCTGCATTAGCAAATACAGTTTGCCTTTATTATCCTTCTAAGTTTGTGCCTCTTCCCAAATGCCCCTGAACTTGGGGGTAACAGATCAAGGGCCCATCAATGGAAAAGGCAGAAGCTCAGGAACACCACAGCAGTAGTATACATGCATCTAGAAAGCCTGAAGCTCTAACCTTGCTGCCCAGCCCAGGAATGTTGTTGTTCGACTCTCTGTGACTCTATAGACCGCAGCATGCCAGGTACATCTCTCAGTCACTGCCCCATCAAGTTCATGTTCATTGCTTCAGTCACTTCATCTATCCATCTCCTCCTCTATCGTCCCCTTCTTATTGTGCCTTCAATTTTTCCCAGCATCAGAGTCTTCTCTAGGGAATCCCGTCTTCTCATGAAATGGCCAAAATATTTGAGCTTCAGCCTCGTGATCATACCTTCTAGTGAACAGTTCATCTGATTTCCTGAAGTACTGATTTATTGGATCTTCTTGCAGTCCAAGGGACTCGAATCGGTCTACTCCAACACCACAATTCAAAGGCGTCAATTCTACAACGCTTGGCCTTCTTTATGGTCCAGCTCTCACATCCCTATGTTACTACTGGTAATACCATCTTTCGAGCTATGCAGACCTTTGTTGATAGTTTAATGTCTTTACTTTTTACTAGTTTGTCCTTGCTTGCCATAGCTTTCCTCCAAAGAAGCAAAGGTCTTTTAATTTCATGACTACATTCGCCATCTGCAGAGATCTTGGATCCCAGGAAAATAAATTCAGTCACTGCCTCCAATTTCCCCCTGTCTATTTGCCAGGAAGTGAGGGTAAGGAAAGGTGGCTTTCAACACAGATATGTTTCTGGAGAAAAAAGATATGTAGCAGGTCATGGACATATCCAGGTCATTGGAAGAAGAAGGGTAAGCAAGGCCTACAATTGCTTCACCAGTGGAAGATGGTAAACTAATGAACATAAAAATCATAACACTGCAAAAGACGTGGGGTTCTTTAAAAAAGGTGCATTTACAACCCAGTATGTCAAACAAAATATTTCTAAGATGCAGTATGTACATAATGAGGCTGGAAAGGGATGGAATCTTTGTAGTCACATTAAAAAAAACTGAGGTAGACAATTTAAGAACTGCTTAAACTAGGAGTGGAAACTCCAGAAGGAGATTACGTGATCATACTGATGTGCAGACAGGTACCAAACTCTGAAATATATTAAGAGGAGCATTATAAATGAGTGAACCTGATGCCAAGAAAAGGCAGCTGAGACAGCTACCCCAAGATAAAGGGGAAAAGGAATCTAAAAAAAAACCTGAATGCAGAATCAAACTCTGTTTTGAGTCAATCCAAAGAACAGTTTAAAAACAGGAAAATCCCTATATAAGGTAACAAGGGTAAGGATCTACACCAAAAGATTTTAAATGTGCAAGTTTAGCCAAAGTTACAGGGTGTTCTGTGTGGAGTTTAGATTGGGGAGCTTCACATGACATGTCTAGCCAGAAAGAACTATTTACAAAATTGGGTTGCAATGTTTATGTGGCTTATGGAAGCAAAACACCCAAATGAAGTTGCTGGAAAGGGGATAATTGACTATTGTAACATAGTACCCCCCAGTGGTGAGACCAAAACACGTTTTGAAGAGTTCTCCCCAGGAAAGAGAGAGTTAACTTCCTGGAGCAGTGCCAATAGACTAATTGAACCTGCAGGTGTTGTAAGCCTGTTAAAGGCACACACAAATAAATGGGTGGTGCACCCTGCAATTAGGCCCTGTGTGGCCTAAGCAGAAGTAAGGCCAGAGCTTCACTACAAGCTAAGAAGGATGCTTATAGTTATCTGCCAGTGAGTTAAGGGAGTGTTTTTGTCTGCTGAAAGCAGAAATTGAGACCCGAAAGTTTACAGAGGAGACTGTTTGCTGCAGAGGAAAAAATGGATTTGCAGAGACTTTACGTTATTGTCCGCCTTTTTTTTAAGGCTCCAAATCGCTTGCAACCTCACTCCCAGGCTTCCTGGCTCTCCCCCTGTACTGTGTGTTTGAGTGTGTTCTAATTTATTTTTTATTATTTTTCTTGTATTTTGTATTTTTAGATTTACGCGGTTCGGCCGTTAACTTTGTATTTTTCTGAGGTCATATTTTTTTATCTAAGACCCACGTTCCTCAACTGCTTGCAGCCTAAGTCCCCCGTGCCTCAACTGCTCGCCAGGCAAGGAGGAGCGCCTTTGGCGCTCATTTGAGCCTAAGTCTCTCATGCTTCAATGCCTCAACTGCTCGCCTCGCTTCGTGAGGCTTGCAGGCCAATGAGCGCCCTCTAGGCCTCAAACAGCTTGCCTCACATTGCGAGGCTCGCAAGCGTGACGACAAATCGCAGTTTGACAATTATAATATGTGATATACTTTTATTAACCCACTTTACACAAAATGAATTGATGCTCTTCTAATTTTTAATCTTTGTAGTTATTAATTAACTTGCTCTGATCATGTTTTTTCTTGCGTTACCTTTAAATTTTTTATTATATTCTCTAAGTATTGAATAAATTAATATACTATACTTATAATCTCTAAGTAGTTGAAGGTTAAATGATGCAGAGCTGACAGTCTCTCTTCATCCACGTCCACTGTAGGCAACCAAGTCTGTGAAGCTGTCTTCAGCAATCGTCTTTACAAATTGACAGAGAGCTGCAAACTGTAAAATTAAATAAAAACAATTATTACATCTTTCTTGACTAATAGTCACATTTCTTTAATGTGTCTTTTTTTTTGCAGTTTTAATTTATCTGTTATAGATATATATCTTTTTTTTTTTATCAAGCAACAATTTCCTTTCTTTTAAATATTGCTATTTGATTAATGTTGTTACCCCCCTTTTTTTTTACTTGTAATTAAATTCTCTCATTTTGCCACCTTTTTTGTTGTTAATTTAAAAATTAATTAATCAATTAATATGAAATTAATTATACTTTACCTATTATTTTCTGTAATCCAAATCCCAAAGAGCTAACAATTTCTCTTTATAAAGTACACCAGCAGATAAATGTCCAGTTCACTGTTCATCACCTAAGGAGAAAGTGAGAAAGATCTTGGAATTTTCCAGTGTATATATAGCCTCAGTGGCAAGACAAAACAGTTGGTTTTAGCGGGAAAAGCAGTGCTTATGCTCTATTTTGTGTTGTAGCCTTAGGCACTCATTCCAAGACTTTTTCAAACTCTTGTGGGCCTCACGATGAGCGCCTTTGGCGCAAGCCCGTATTTTTTAACATTGCGTGACAACAACTTGCAATTATGACAACTTTTGTTATATATATATATATATATATATATATATATATATATATATATCTATTGTGATATATCTGCTGTCACACTTGGAGTTCGTGCCATTGTATCTGGCACCACAATGGAGTACTCAGGAGCCCTTTTTAAAATATCAGATTTTGTTATTTACAGTCCCTTGCAAAAGTATTCACCCCCTTGGCATTTTCCGTGTTTCGTTGCTTCACAACCTGGAATTAACATGGATTGTTTGAGGATTTTCATCATTTTAATTTACAGAATATGCCCACAACTTTGAAGATGTTTTTTTTTTTTTTTATTATTATTATGAAGCAAACAACAAATATGACAAATTAACAGAAAAAGTCAATGTGCATAATAATTCACCCCCCTAAAGTCAATACTTGTAGAGCCACCTTTTGCGGCAATCACAGCTCCAAGTCGCTTTGGATAAGTCTCTATGAGCTTGCCACATCTTACCATTGGATTTTTGCCCATTCCCAATTTTCTGTTTTCTATTTCTAAAAAATAGTTTTATGTATATATTTTCACTTCACCAACCAACTATTGTGTTCTGATGCATCAAATACAATTCAGATTAACAAAACATTGAACTTAAGGCTGTAATGTAACAAAACAGGTAAAAAGTCAAGGGGGTGAATACTTTTGCAATGCATTGTATTTTCTTACAACAAAATAAAATAAACAGTACAAAAACCTAGCTTCTATTGAAGCGCTGACTAACTCTTTGCTGCAGTTCCCTCCCAAAATAACGTCCAAACAAAATATAGGCCTTGAAACTTGCTTGATTTGAAGTCTCCTATGTTTCAGTGGATTTCCACAGCTGTCCCTCTGTCCAGCTCAGACTGAGCTCCTCCTGCTGGGTGCTCATCAGACTTTTAAAGGCAGAACCCAGCTGGGCTTGATTAGCCTTTTGTGTTAACCCAGTCATCCCCTACTGAACACAGGGCTCTGCTCAGTCTGGAACTTCCTCACCTGGGCTGTGCGGTTGTAATAGGTTCGCTGATGTTGTTCGGCTTTTTCCATGTGATCTCGTACCAGGGGGCCGACTTGGGAGATTCTTTCCCTCGTTTTCCTCATATACTCTATAATGTTCTCACCAGGCATGGTTTGCTCTTCCCATTCTTCTTGCAGTATGTCCAGTATTCCTCTGGGATGGCGGCTATAGAGGAGTTTGAAAATGGAAAACCCAGTGGAGGCTTGCGGTACTTCTCTGACTGCAAAGAGCAAATAGGGTAGAAGTAAGTCCCAATCTTTCCCATCTTGGGCTACAACCTTTCTGAGCATGATCGTCAAGGTTTTGTTAAACCGCTCAACCAATCCATCCGTCTGGGGGTGGTAAACCGAGTTTCTCAGTGTTTTCACCTGTAGGAGCTTGCACATCGTTCATCAACCTAGATATAAAGGGTGTCCCTTTGTCAGTCAGAATTTCCTTGGGTATCCCCACCCTTGAATACTGCTATATGAGCTCTTTAGCTATATTTATAGAGGTTGCTGTGCGTAGTGGTATCGCTTCTGGATTTCTTGTGGCATAGTCCAGTATTATCAGTATGAACTGGAGTCCTCTGGCTGATTTTTATAGTGGGGCAACTGGGTCCATTTTAATCCTCTCAAAAAGCTCTTCAATTATGGACAAGGGTATCGATAGGTTGAGGGGCAGTTATCTGGCATTCTCGGCAGGACGCACAATACTGGGCTTCCGCTGCAGGTATACTAATCCAGAAAAATTGTTTCAGGATTCTTCCCAGAGTTTTATCTTTTTCCAAGGTGTCCCCCTAGGAGGTTACGATGAGCCAGGTCAAGGACTTTCCTGCTATGTGTTCTAGGGACTAGGAGCTGCTCTAGTGTCTCTTTCCCTGAGGGAACAATTCTGTACAACAGGTAATTTCATAAAATGAAATACGGTCCTTCTCTCCTTTGCCTGTCAGGGACAGCTACCCCCTTCACTTGCGAAACTTCATTACGTACATATTGTAAATTTGGGTCAGAAGCCTGGTCACATGCAAAATGATTATTGCCATGGAAGCACTGCTGTGGAGTCAGCTCTTCCTCTTCAGGTTCATCTGTTTCATCCCCTCTTTCATCATTATGAGCTGTAGGACCCGTTCTGTCTGCCCCTCGCCTTTCCTTATCCGGGCTTGCGGCTAAAGCTTCTTCACAAGCTTTCCTTCGTATTTCTGTGCCCATCCTTTTTGCTTTCTACCTTTCATGGTTTGTCTTTCGGCCTCTCCCGGGTCTGGAGAATAAGCTATCGTCTAAGCATGGTAGATGTGGCCATACGGATTCCTTAGCAGTTTGGACGCTCTCCACAGGTTTTTTTTTGTTTTCCCATTGGTCAGTAGGAAGAAAATCTTTGAAGTGGGGAACATCTCTGCCTAGTACTACAGGATAACGCTGGATAGCTACAACAGGTGCAGTGATTACCACCTTCCTCCCCTGTATCTCCAGTGTTGCAGTGCTGGTAGGGTAGAGATTGATGGTCCCATGTATGCAATTTATGCCTCTTCTAAGTCAATTCGAGTGGTTGATTCTTTACTGTTCACTTTTATGGGTTTGGTAAACTGATGAGCCTTTTCTGTCACTCCCACCAGGTTGATTAGTTTACAGTGGTATGGACTTTCTCCCATGTTGCATTGCATGGGTTCCTCTTTACTTGGAGAGTAGGTTGCTATGTGTCCTGGTTCTCCACACTAAAAACACTTCCCCTTGCTTGCAGGGCTGCCTCTTTGCTTCGGTTCTTCAGGAATCACCCTTTCTACATAGTTTTTTCCACTTCCGGGTAAAGGTGTCTTTGTCCGGTTCCAGACCTTCTCATCCAGTCAGGGGTTTGAGCCTTTGGGTGATTAGGCCGCCTTTGAATACTGGAGGTCTCCAATTTTGAAGGACAGGAAAGTTCATTCATGGCCAAATATCTTTCTGCCAGCTAAATAAATTCATTCGGGTTCTCCGGCTCATTTTGTCCCACCCATTCTCTTAAGCCTTGGGGTAGATTCCTCAAATAGCGATCCATCACCAGTAGTTCCATAATTCTCCCTGGTTCATTAGTTTCAGGGCGTAGCCATCTTTGTGCTAAGTGAAGGATCTTGTTCTCCACAAATTTCCATGAGTCAAATCTCTGTGCCCTACACTTCTGGTAACTCCCGCTCTGGCCAGGATTTCTGCTTTTAGACTGGCATAATCTGGCATAATCTATCGCTTGCTCTGTGTCCAGGACAAAGTATTCTTTATGAGACTCCCACACAAATACAGAGCAATTATACTGGCCCTGTGTCTTTGGGGACATGCTTCTCTGATGGCAATTCTTTCGAAGGTCAGGAAAAATGCTTCCACGTCTTCGTCTGGGTTCATTTTCTGTAGAAACCAATTTGGGTTGATGTTTCCATTGGTAATAGAACATCAGAGAATGGTGCCTTATTGTCCAACCCAGAATGGGGTCGTAGAGAAGGAATTCTGAACTATGCTGGCCAATGCAAACTTACTACTACATATTTTGGCAGATGTAGTGTCTAAAGCAACCTATCTGCAAAATAGGCTGTTCACCTTTGTCACAAACATGAACACATAAGAACTCTGGTATGGATTCCTTCTCAGTAATAGAAATGCTGGAGAAGTTTAGCATTATAGATGAAAAGTGTGTCAGAATGCTTATGACAGACCACATGAAAAGAGAAATGACGGCATAAAATTTCCAAGCAATCAGCTGTACAAGAAGACCGCAGGAAATCTTCTGTTCATTATGATGGTGACTAGGCCGAACATTGCCTCCGCAATCGGAATCCTGAACAGGAAGGTAGCCAACTCTTCCCAACATCTTTGCAATGGTCTGACGCATTTGATGTGCTACCTAAAGGGACCAACCAGCCTGAATCTGAAATTGCGAGTGAAAACAGATGCCTGCATGCTGGGGTTTGTGTATACAGACTTTCAGGCCATGAAACAGGCCACAAGTCAACATCAGGGACTTTGTTTGAAAACACTAGCGCTATGGAATATGTTACATATAAAGGATAATAATAATAATATAGTCGAGAGGCAATGGATTGGGTGAGCAACAATAAGTTCATATCAGCAACATCCTTTACTGAGTACATTGTTGCCGCTTATGTATGTCAGCACATTGGCCCTTATTATAATGCCTATATATCAGAGAGCACCATGTTTAGGAGCAAAGTAAAACTACTTAGCTATGCTAATCTCCCATCCTTGAAACACTGCGAGAGAACTGCTACGAGTGACTGCGGCAATCCGGAGCCGAACATTATGTAAACTTTTCCACTGATTTTTGCGCTGCCTAAAGATTAAGGCCCTCATTCAATTGCAGTTTGGCCAATTGAATAGGGCTCTAAATAAGCACATAGCATATTTTTTTAAATAAGTTTTTAGTTAGCAAGCATCTATCCAAAAGCAAGATTTTTGCTAACTAAAAACTTCTTTAAAAAATATATGCTATGTGCTTATTTAGAGCCCTATTCAATTAGCCAAATCGCAATTGAATGAGGGCCTTAGCGTTTCTCTGTTACACTTTTACACCAAAACCCTATTCTAATCATAACATCAAAAATATTACGTGTGCTAAAGATCACTCGCAAATGTTTTTAAAATCATTGCTGAGTGCCGAAGCAGCAGTTAAAGAGAAGTAGCACAAAAAAATTACCAGAAAAGCATGAATGCTCATTATTTGACACGTAACAGTCCAATATAAACATATGTGTAATTAAAACATAGGATATTTTATTATTATGTCCGCTTCATTATACAACATACAATTTCTCAGTGTTTCCACAGCCGCTAAGGACTCTGGTCAGTGACATGCACATGAAATTCAAAATGTACCTCATTTATGCCTATAGGACACTGTAACATTGAAATCCATTTAAGACTGTTGGTGCTGCTCTCAGACAAGCTTCTGAAAATAGATTAGGGTACAGTGCCAGAATCCACTCACATACTGCAATCTCACTCTTACATGGGCCCTCATTCTATTATCGGCCGTAGGAGATGCGGGGCCGCAAGGAGCGGCCGCAAGCTATTCGGCTATTCTATTCCCCTCCGGCCGGGGATTCCGGCAGGCTTGCGGCCGGCGCCTTGCTATCCCTTGCGGCCGCTCGCGCCAGAGGAAAGCCTTTGATCTAAAACGGCCGCAAGAGTTTCGGCCGCAAGAAAAGCCCGGTTGCTATTCTATTGCTCCGGGAACCCTCTCTGCAAGGCTAAAACCGAGCCGCAGCTTACTTGCAGAAAAAAGGTCCCGCTAGCACCAATTAAGCACATTATAAAGCAGAAATAAAGCCATCCTGCACTCTTATGAGACTATAAAGTGATTGTAGGTGTTAGCAAAAATAGCACAACATTCCCCTACACTCAAATCCAAAAATAAATTATTTTTAAATTTATGTCACATATCCATGTAAAAAGTCCCGAGGGCTTGGAGCACCTCAGACCTGCCCACGCTGCGGCCGGAAAATAAACAGTTAATGTAAACTCGGATTTGGGCTGATGTGCAAGCTTGAGAGGGGGTTGCTATTAATCCTCATGTCCCCCAATATGATCCCTAGAATTTACAGAGCTGTACAGTGCCGTCTTGAATTTATTTTTGCGTTTAAAGATTTCTGAGCTTACGGCCGGTTGCAAGATATACGGCCGTCCGTAATGGGAGATCCTTGCGGGGCCGTATAATTGAATTGCAAGATAACGGAACCCCCGCAAGGAATCGCAGCCTTGCGGCCGTTTTACGGCCGATAATAGAATGAGGCCCATGGAGTTTTATAAGTGGAAGGCTGATAAAAGCACATATATTGCTTATTTCATCTGTTATTTGCTCCGTGACCACCAGGGGATGCTGTTCCCTTAGAAAACTAGACTGGATTATTTGGCACACACAACAGTTCTAAAACAGCTATAGAAAGTAGCTTGCTTGTACTGCTATCAATGCAAGTTTTGTTTTGGTTTATTTTCCTTGCTCCCTCTGTCTATGCTTGTTGTCTATCAGCTGCACCTGCTGGATTTAGCCCCAGTCAGTCTGAGATTTGCTTTATGTTTTCTCATTTTAATATATGATTATTTATACAGAAAACTGTTTTTATGCATTTATGTTCTCTAGTGGTAGGTTAATCAATGCATATTTAAATGTTTTGCATGAGAGTGGTATCACCAGATAAATAGCCAAGGTATTTAGGGCAGATGTAGCAATGTTTGGAAATATGAATAGACCTTAGAGCCCTTTATAATAGCCCTCTTGTATGAATATTACAAAAACACTATAGTTCTATACAGCCTCTATTTTATTAAGTTTACCTACAATTACGCTGCAGGGTAATCTACACATTTGTTTTCTTCTGATTAGTTTCTTAAGGTTGAAGGAGACTTTACACAGCACAGTATCAGCACAATACGACAATGTGTCTACTACAACTATAGGAAAGTTCATTAAGACACATCCTCCCAAGAATAGAATTAACAGAGAAGAGAATCTGGAATCCTGCAGTAAAGAATAAAAAATTATATTACAGTTTAAAAAAGTTGTATTAATTTATGTATTAGCTTTCTAAAATATTGTGATCATTATGAAGTTTAGTTATTTAAAAAAAAATATATATATATATATAAATAAACACAGGCTCTTTAATGTCTCTGTGACATGGCTAATTCAACACTGCTTTGATATGGGAAATTAGACATCATTAGCCTGGCTAATAATGTTATTGACTTTAGAATGTCAAAGATATATACTACATACCCAGTGGTGGAGCTACTGCTGGTGCAGCAGATGCAAAGCACTGTCGCTCACTACATATTAGAGTCCTTTTGCTATCTTGGCCTACCCGAGTCACGTTTGAAAAACAAAATATTATTGTAATTCTTGATGCTGACAAGGAATTTGATAGGTTTCATGGTCAACCCAACATATTTTAAAACTGGACAGTTCAGCCCCCACACAGAGGAGGGTCTCTGTACATTGCACCGTCTGCACCAGCGGTATCTCAGTCTCTGGATAGAAGACATAACTAAGAAAGAAGTTTACTGAGGGATAAACTGACAATGCTACTGCAAAATCAATACCATTAAAATATAATGAATAGTATATTGTATACATACCTTCACATACATTTCATACTTCATAAACATTACCAACAATTTTTGATAGTGTCCCCTTAAATCACTGTAGTCCCATATTTACAGCATGTTGTTTTGAAGAATCATAAAATGTTTAACAGGTATATGCAGCCCCTCTCACCTGCCATTCTTTCCATTAACCCTTACTCTTCTGTTCACCGATATTTATTTATTTAAGTTTGTCAAACTGGGCAATAACTTCTTTTACCTTTAGAGGGTGATCGATATTGGTTAGTGGACCATGAAATTCAAAGGTGGCATAGGGCAGGGAGGTTCTGTCTACTTTGCAAAGGGTAACTAATTGGAGGGAAGGGTAATAATAATACAAATAATAATATTGTAAGGTGAAAGAAATTATTGTCATGTGGGTAAATGAAAATAAAAATGGTAATAAAATATAAGTATTAATACAAACGCATATATATATATATATATATATATATATATATATATATAATCGCAAACAGTTAAGGGAAAGGGGTAATAGACCCAGAGGCTATCATTTTTATGACTACAGTATATATATATATATATATATATATATATAAATATATATATATATATATATATATATATATATATATATATATATATATATATATATATATATAATTTTATGAGCCTGCATAGAACGGTCAGGGCTTTCATTTTTAAACTTTCATAGACAGAACTTTTTTAGTATAAATACAGAGAGAAAACTATTTATTCATATTAAATTATATTTTTTAAACTTGATTTGAGTACAAATAACAAACATACTGAACTTATGCTAAAAAAAGAATACATAGTTTTCCATTTATACATAGAAAAAAGCTCAATAGATTTACTAAACAACAAAATATTGAAAAAATATTCAGCCTCTGGGGGTACTAAAAATTGTCAAACACCCAGCACTATAAGGGTTAATCAAAATGCATTTATTTAAATCCAATGAACTGATATATGGATCCAGTTATGATTGCTTTTCCCAGGTATTGTATATCTCTTGTAACTGTTTGTCAATATAAATATGTTTACAATAATCTTCAGCAAATACAACAAAAGAACAAATCATTTCATCCTAAAATGCATATACCCCGCCGTGCACACTCGCTGCAAACTTTAAAGCGAGCAGCTGTCTGATTATAGGCCTGGCAGTTTCTAAAAAAGATGGTATGGGATCACAGTAATTATGTGATGTAACTTGCAAGCTGCGAGCACAGTACAGAGACACTCCTCGCTGCCTCTTTATTGCACGCTTTGCTGGCTGATAACTATAACATAGCATTGTCTCTACTGAAAAACAAATCACAGGATTTGTTCCCTCCTCACTCCCACATAGAGAGGCCTCTGTGTAAAATGAGTCATAACCCAGCACCTGGCATGATGTGACTGGCATCGTTTGGTGAGGAGTGCCACAGTAAAGGAGAATTAAAAAGGTGTTTTGATTTCTTAAACTTTATAGGATGCTGGGCCAACAATGTCAGGAAAAACAATGTCCTTTTGATATATTTTTATATGTTTTTTAAGCTGCGTACAATATAAGCCCATTACTGATATATAGAGCAACATAAATATTGATATAAAACAATATATTATTTTGTTGTATTTTTTTCATCAAAATTAATCCTATGGAATTGTCTACAGCAATGTGCAGCAATGTGAGTACCAGGATAAATCCAAGGCATATAAGTAAAACCGGTACCAAACAGTATTAACAGCATTGTCCAAAGACAATCACTCTTGTTGGGTGGAGATGCACAGCAGAACCCAAAAACAAAATGTGCACAGTGTCCCATTCTGGCTCTCTTTTTGGGGAGCTTCCATGCCTCTTTTATTCTTTAATTACTTATTGTCTATTACCGTATTGGCCCAAATATAATCCGCATTTTTTTTCCGATTTCCAAGCTTGGAAATTACGGGTGCGACTTAACCGTAATTCTAATGTCTTTTATCGCTTTCCCCATATTTTACAGTGCAGTATTGCTTTTTAATTTGCATTTACGGTGCTACATTTAAGCCACTTGCGGGACTTATTTGGAACCCGTAGCATTTGCCGTTTACAGGTGTGAGTGCCTGCGGAATTGTAGCAATTGAATAGCGATTTAAAATTTTATCGATCGTTTTGCGAGCTACGATTTTTGGCCTGGAAACCGCAAAAGAAGTTACCATAGGTAACTTGCGTCTTTTATTCGGATATTATCTTTTCTTTTTTTTCCTTGCAATTCACAGGTGCGTCTTATATACAGGTGCGGCTTATATGCCAATACGGTATATCTCCTTATAACCATCTCACTCCTGTCTTTATGACTTATCTCCCTGATCCAGTGTCATTACTGTTTGTTTTTATGGGTAGGTGCAGGGAAGGAAGATCATCTATAAAATATAAGTGAGGGCTGTAGGGAGGCTGTTGTCACTTCTGCTCTGACATCATATAACATAGAAGTGATGGCTGGAGGGAGGAAGTTGTCACTTCTGCACTGACATCATATAACATAGAAGTGATGGCTGGAGGGAGGAAGTTGTCACTTCTGCACTGACATCATATACCATAGAAGTGATGGCTGGAGGGAGGAAGTTGTCACTTCTGCACTGACATCATATAACATAGAAGTGATGGCTGGAGGGAGGAAGTTGTCACTTCTGCACTGACATCATATAACATAGAAGTGATGGCTGGAGGGAGGCTGTTGTCACTTCTGCACTGACATCATATAACATAGAAGTGATGGCTGGAGGGAGGAAGTTGTCACTTCTGCACTGACATCATATAACATAGAAGTGATGGCTGGAGGGAGGAAGTTGTCACTTCTGCACTGACATCATATAACATAGAAGTGATGGCTGGAGGGAGGCTGTTGTCACTTCTGCTTTGACATCATATAACATAGAAGTGATGGCTGGAGGGAGGCTGTTGTCGCTTCTGCTCTGACATCATATAACATAGAAGTGATGGATGGAGGGAGGCTGTTGTCACTTCTGCTCTGACATCATATAACATAGAAGTGATGGCTGGAGGGAGGCTGTTGTCGCTTCTGCTCTGACATCATATAACATAGAAGTGATGGCTGGAGGGGGAGGCTGTTGTCACTTCTGCTCTGACATCATATAACATAGAAGTGATGGCTGGAGGGAGGCTGTTGTCACTTCTGCTCTGACATCATATAACATAGAAGTGATGGCTGGAGGGAGGAAGTTGTCACTTCTCCTCTGACATCATGTAACATAGAAGTGATGGCTGGAGGGAGGCTGTTGTCGCTTCTGCTCTGACATCATATAACATAGAAGTGATGGCTGGAGGGAGGCTGTTGTCACTTCTGCTCTGACATCATATAACATAGAAGTGATGGCTGGAGGGAGGCTGTTGTCACTTCTGCTCTGACATCATATTACATAGAAGTGATGGCTGGAGGCAGGCTGTTGTTACTTCTGCTCTGACATCATATAACATAGAAGTGATGGCTGGAGGCAGGCTGTTGTTACTTCTGCTCTGACATCATATAACATAGAAGTGATGGCTGGAGGGAGGCTGTTGTCACTTTTGCTCTGACAACATATAACATAGAAGTGATGGCTGGATGCCGGCTGTTGTCACTTCTGCTCTGACATCATATAACATAGAAGTGATGGCTGGAGGGAGGCTGTTGTCCCTTCTGCTCTGACATCATATAACATAGAAGTGATGGCTGGAGGGAGGCTGTTGTCACTTCTGCTCTGACATCATATAACATAGAAGCGATGGCTGGAGAGAGGCTGTTGTCACTTCTGCTCTGACATCATATAACATAGAAGTGATGGCTGGAGGGAGGCTGTTGTCACTTCTGCTCTGACATCATATAACATAGAAGTGATGGCTGGAGGGAGGCTGTTGTCACTTCTGCTCTGACATCATATAACATAGAAGTGATGGCTGGAGGTAGGCTGTTGTCACTTCTGCTCTGCCATCATATAACATAGAAGCAATGGCTGGAGGGAGGCTGTTGTCACTTCTGCTCTGACATCATATAACAGAAGTGATGGCTGGAGGCAGGCTGTTGTCACTTCTGCTCTGACATCATATAACATAGAAGTGATGGCTGGAGGCAGGCTGTTGTCACTTCTGCTCTGACATCATATAACATAGAAGCAATGGCTGGAGGGAGGCTGTTGTCACTTCTGCTCTGACATCATATAACATAGAAGTGATGGCTGGAGGTAGGCTGTTGTCACTTCTGCTCTGACATCATATAACATAGAAGTGATGGCTGGAGGTAGGCTGTTGTCACTTCTGCTCTGACATCATATAACATAGAAGTGCTGGCTGGAGGGAGGCTGTTGTCACTTCTGCTCTGACATCATATAACATAGAAGTGATGGCTGGAGGGAGGCTGTTGTCACTTCTGCTCTGACATCATATAACATAGAAGTGATGGCTGGAGGGAGGCTGTTGTCACTTCTGCTCTGACATCATATAACATAGAAGTGATGGCTGGAGGTAGGCTGTTGTCACTTCTGCTCTGACATCATATAACATAGAAGTGCTGGCTGGAGGGAGGCTGTTGTCACTTCTGCTCTGACATCATATAACATAGAAGTGATGGCTGGAGGGAGGCTGTTGTCACTTCTGCTCTGACATCATATAACATAGAAGTGATGGCTGGAGGCAGGCTGTTGTCACTTCTGCTCTGACATCATATAACATAGAAGTGATGGCTGGAGGGAGGCTGTTGTCACTTCTGCTCTGACATCATATAACATAGAAGTGATGGCTGGAGGGAGGCTGTTGTCACTTCTGCTCTGACATCAGCATTAGTGAGAACAATGTGTAGAGATGTGAGCCTGCATACTTTCCTCAAAAACGAAATCCCTTGTATGAGGGACACAATGTTCATTAAATTAAGTAAAAATGCAGCTAACAGCTATATATTGGTGTTGAGCGGTGTTTTTCAACAGCCGGTCTTGGGACCGGTAGCAGCCTTTGAGACCTTATCTGCCGGTTCCCAGAGAGAAAGGAAACTGAGGGGTTTTGTTGAAAAGCCGGCATAATGCCATGTGTGAAATTGATAATGAGTAGCTATTTACACATTAAACTTGCCACTTCACACAGTAGTAAATAGACTATTGAAAAACTGACCTGTTGATAATAATTTGTGTCTCAAAGGCAGTCCTTGGAAGCTTTGGTTGAACGACATCCATTCCCTGGATCAAAAAAGGTTGACAAACACTAATGTAGGGGACACTGATGTCCAGGGGGCTGTTCCTAGGGGACTACATTATCCAGTTTACTTCTAACTTTTTATCTTGTTCTACTGCTGCCACCTTCAAGTTGCTTCTCCTCGTCAACTCACTCCCCAGTTTCCTCCCTTTTATCAGTAGACTTCTTCATCCATTCCTATTAACCTCCCAGGATCTCGAGTTCCATTCGACCTTAACTCTAACCAGTGCATCTCTCGGATCTCCAGGACCTGACTCTTTCCTTTAGTTATGTGCTCCTCTGTTTGCCCAAGCAGTGAGGAAAGCAGCAGTTGTGGGGTTGTTAATTGTGTTGGACTGGGTGCATCTCAGAAACTGGCTGGGATCGTTTCCACATGCTCCACTATATGTCCCTCTTACTATGCCGACTCTATGTCCCTTTCAAATAATCTGTGCAAAGGTTGCAACCCTGTAGCTCATGCACACAGTATTTCTATTGACGCTAGATGTACTAGCCAATCACAGACTGTGTCTCAACATCATGTTGTTTAAATGCTGCTGAGCAACAGTCTATGACTTGCTAGTACATCTAGTACATTGAAGTACCTAAATATATAGTAGATTTGTTTAATATTAAAATTAGAGGACCCAGAAACACATCTATTATTACTAAGGTAAACTGTTCGTTATTTCTGCAACATGATCAAGACTTAATAATAAACAAAATATTTTCTAAAATATAAAAAAATAACACAGTCTGTAATTTGATACATTGGAGGAAGGTACATTGATATTGATACTTCCTTCAAGGTTTCAATAGAAGTCAAAAAACATTTTCAAGTCCTTTTCTCCTTTTGTAACCAGGTTAAAGAGACCCTGTCACCCAAAACCAAGTTGTTTTTAAGTTATTTTTAAAGATTGTGAAAAACTAGCTATGCATTATACAAGCCATACAATTCTAATTCTGTTTTTCTGTTACATTCTTATACAAATGGGTAGCTCACAAATACTAATTAAGTGCTTTGATATGCTAAGTCAGATTTAATTTTGCTGGTCTGTCTCTGGAGACAAAACAATATTTAAACCCGTGGATCACACAGCTGCTAATATTGTTAGTTTGGTACATACTTGACAAACAAGTGCCTCTTTTCTTGAACTGCAGTGGTCCTTTATTATGAAACCAACTTCCTGTTTGGGTTACAATGTCCTTTAAGAAAGATATTGACATTCTGGAGCTATTGAGGTCTCATTTCATATGTGAGAGAAATGTCTGATCTCTTTCATTATGGTCCACTGAAAAGGGAATGTCAAAAATGTTTAAAGGGCTATTTTAGTTCAACAGAAAAGGCATTTATTTGTCAAGCATTTGACAAACTAACAGTATCAGCACTTGTGCAAGCCATGGGCATAAAAATATTTTTTTTTTGAACAAGTCAACATTTTTGAAGACACTGTTTATGAGTTCAGGAATCCATTTTGTGTTTGTTACATCTCATCTTGAGAGTTGGGTCATTAGGTGTTTCTTTGTAGCTATCAGTGGCAAGAATGGTGGGGGAGAAGGGAACAGGGAGTCCAGAGTCTCTTTGTGTACAAGACAAACTATGGAAATATATAGCCACGGATGTTGTGGTAGCCCTGCCCAAATCCAAGACCATAGCCATTATGTGAGTAATTACTGTTTTTTCTCCAAAAAGTGTCACCTGCTTAATTTCAAGAGCACACCCATTGTCCCAGAGTTGGCTGATCTGTTTATTAGATAAATATCCTGACTATACGTGTTTACATCAATCATTGTGTCTGACAGTGGTGCTCAACTTGTGTTTTGTTTTGTTGTTCAATTTGTGGTTTTAGATTATGGAACAGTACCTAGAATTTTACTCTTTCCCACTAAAGGATCAGTGGTCTCATTGGCTTTTGCTGGCAGAAAAAGCCCTCAACAGAGGGCAATACCCAACAAAAGCGCCCACAATGCAGGCTGAGAATGCATCACCACATAAAGCCTGAAAATTATACAACAGCTTCAGGTGTGGTGCAGCCATAAAAGGGCATATATCTGTAGCTTTCTTATTCCAAGGCAATGCTCTTGATACCTCTGTGTTGTATTTCCCTATATTGATCTTTTCTACTGACCTTAACCTTTCTTTTGACTGCCACCTACCTTGACCTTCTGCTTTGTCTCTAGTTTATTCAGTGTGATGCAAGTCACAACCTTCTGTGAGTGACCATGACCTTGATACCTGTTGCCAGCCCCTGACCAAGGAGCATAACAGGACTGTGTTTTTGCTCACCTGGATCCCGGTGCAAAGTATGGTCTGCTATGTCTACCTTGTCCCATGTGTTCCCATTTGGAAAAGTATCAAGTATTACGGACTCTGTAGAGTTTTAAAATAGCATATTATTGTCCTGCTCCTCTAAAAAGAACTGTGCATGTAGTTCTAAAAAAACAGACGTCCGGTGATTGGCCAAACTTGAAGCTGCATGAAGAATATGCTCCAGGATAGAAATCTAGAATCAGGCAAATGTCACCCAGTACCACATGCATCCACCCCCAAACTGTATATAGTTATACAGGCATTGGCCTAACGAATCTAATAAACCCATTGTTATGCTCTTTTAAGACCATCCTGTCCCAGAAGCATAAGAGCCTAATCAGGGACACATTCATTCAAGCCGACCACGTCAGGTTTCTTCAGTCCCCAGTAATATGGTTCTCCCACCTTCTGACTTGGAACCTGTGGATAAAATCTCCCTTTTATGCTTGATTGATGCCACAGATGCTTTAGTCCAAGGTAAACCAGTGGACATAATTAACAGCTCCACTGAGAGCAGACATAACTTAACTAATTGAAACCTGTAACAAATTCACAGCCATGCACCGACTATGAGTACCTAACCGCTATGAGTAGACAGAACCCATAGAGTGCACCAAACTCTGAATCTGCTTCTTTATCAGGAAAAACCAAGATGAGTCCTCAGTTATTCCATGCTACCTTACAGAAAAATCAGCAATGTGTGTAAATAAGAGAATCTTTGGCTGAACAACTAACTGCCCATGCAGCTCTTTAATTGTAAATTCCCTCTCATAACAGTAAAATCCATTCACATTTGAGTCTGCTGCTGCAACCAAGGAAATGATTACTTAAACCATAAACCTCACAGTCTGTCCAGCTAGGACACTTACTATGAATGCATGCAACCATTGAAACACAAAACAACTGGTCTAGTGTGAATACCCTCCCACATGGGAATGCCATTAGCTCACAAAATGCAGTGCTACAGGTCATAGGTGTGCAAGATGGCCGCCTGTAGGAGACAAAAGAAGGAAAAAGGAGAAGGTTCTAGAACCTGAGTAACATTATACTGTGTGTCTCTTTCAAGTGAGTGAGTGATAATTATATATAAACATTGCGTTTATCAAATTAATTAAACTTGGTTAAAAATGTCATACATAAACTAAAAACTAAATACCAAGGGCCTCATTCTATTACCGGCCGTAAATCGGCCGTAAGGCTGCGATTCCTTGCGGGTGTTCAGTTAACTCGCGATTCTATTATACGGCCCTGCAAGGATCTCATCTTACGGCCGGCCACATATCTTGGAACCGGCCGTAAGCTGTGAAATATAAAAACTGAAAAATAAATTCAAGCCTGCACTGTACAGCTCTGTAAATGCTAGGGATCATATTGGGGGACATGAGGATTAAAAGAAACCCACTCTCAAGCTTGCACATCAGCCCAAACCAGAGTTCAAATTAACTGTTTATTTTCCGGCTGCGGCGTGGGTGTGTCTGAGGTGCTCCAAGCACTCTGGACTTTTTACATGGATATTTTACGGATATTAAAAATAAAATATTTTACGGATTTGAGTACAGGATAATTATGTGCTATTTTTTCTAACACCTAAAATCCCTTTATAGTCTTCTCAAAGTGCAGGATGGCTTTATTTGAGCTATTTTATGTGCTTAATTGGTGCTAGCGAGACCTCTTTCCTGCAAGTAAGCTGCGGCTCGTTTTTAGCCTTGCAGAGAGGTTTCCCGGAGCAATTGAATTGCAAAACTCTTGCGGCCGTTTTAGATCAAAGGCTTTCCTCTGGCGCGAGCGGACGCAAGAGATAGCAAGGCACCGGCCGCAAGCCTGCCGTTATCCCCGGCCGGAGGGGAATAGAATAGCAGAATAGCTTGCGGCCGGTCCTTGCGGCCCCGCAACGGCTGCGGCCGCTAATAGAATGAGGCCCCTAAAGTGTCCCTTTAAATAAATATGACAGTGCAGGAGGGAAGTGCTATGTTACAGGACACCAATGCATTTCCTATCCCTTTGTGACACCACAAAGGGGCACAACTGTATTAGATGTAAGAAACTAGAAGTGGTCTCATCTTCAATTGCAGCTGTATAGCATTGATCAGAATCAATATGAACACACAAAGATTTTTTTGATAGCATTCATTTAAGTGTCAAGCAAATAAAGTTACAAATGTTTTCCCCCAATTTACGTTGTGTGGATGGGAGAGGATACCACTGCCACAGGTCACTCTGTAGCCAGTCTTTGTTATCAGATACATTTAAAATGGCTACTATAGTCCTATATTTTTGAAATATATTCTATGAATAACTGCACAGAAAAATATTTTAGAATGTAAATAATTCTAAGATTTCTTACTACTTTTAGTTGCAATTATCCAGTAGTGGAATGAGTTCTTTCCTGTTATAGTTACGGCACCAGCCCGCCAACCACTGGATTGCGCTGCCAATATTCCAGTGCCATATCAGGAGTCAGGGGTTAGGTAAACTGTAAGGGTGAGGGTCAGTGTTAGCGTAAGGGTTAAGCTACCATTCTAAGCTTAGAACTTCTCTAACATGTCGCCAGCGCTGCAAAATATCAGCAGTACCATCTAGTGGTTGCAACGGCGGACCGGTGCCGTAACTATAGCAGGATGGATCCGTGGAATATGCCATTTTGGTTTCTGTTGGTCTAATTCCTTACTTGGGTGGATGGCTTTCATAGAGATGAGGTTTTAACCTGTACAATAAAAATGTGCCAGCTAAAACTGTCAGTGATTTCAGCAGGCGAAATGGAAACATCATTAGCTTAAAAGGTAATAAGAAAAACTTGATAAAGAATACTTGCATACAAAGTTTAATATTTATTGGCTGGGTTTATTTTTTATGTTTTTTTTTGTTTGTTTTTTATCATGATTAGTAATTCAAAAGACCTTATAGAAAAAATTTGACCACAGTGGTCCTTTAACACTCAAGAGTAATGAAATCAATGAAATGGCAAATATAAGACAAACAAGGACAGATTCTCTGCCCACTGGGTTGAACAAAATTGGCACAGATAGATAAGTAGTGAATGTGAGTGCATTAGATTTATCAGTGCACAACAGCTGGTGCACTCATTAGCCTTTTTCCAGGCTATTATTATAATTAGTATTATGAAGGTAGGCTCATTAAGTGGAATTGCAACAGCATGTTAAGGAGGTTTTGACTGTTTGACCTCTCCAGTAAAACCCAGTTACCTGACTTCTATGTTGATATCAAGCTTACATTAACTGTAGGAGGATGTGGTTCTTGGTAACCGCTGTAATTAGAATAGAAAGGTCCAACTAAGGGAAATAAAAGTGTATTTTTAGATAAATTAAGTGCTTTCTTAGTAAAGGAGTTTCTGTGAAATCAAAATATATACCATTATCAACAAAGCACCCCAGAGGTATTAAAGGACCACTCATGTGTCATATAGTTTTCTTTGAAGAACATCAGTTGGTGATGTGCAAAAAATGTTTTACAATGTTTGAAATAAATAAATTGCTAACTATTATATTCAAGAGTCATTTAAATTTTGTTCCTGTCAAGATTAGAAACCTTGGAGGAATGGGTAGGACTTTCAGTTTCAGCATGTTCAGTTATGTTTAATGCGTCATATAGTCCCCTAACAATAGAATAGAAGAGTAGGCCACACTAAATACTACTATTATACATTATTAAATAGGAATGTTATAAATAATCAATGTATAATCAAAATAACTATCTCCTCTAGCTGGGCATTACAGTTGTCATTTAATGGTGCCCATTCTCTTAGTTACATAGTAACTGAGATTGAAAAAAGACTTTAAGCCCATCAAGTTCAACTTTTTTAGATCTCCTCTGATCTTTTGTAAATTGATAATTGATACAGAAGAAGGCAAACAGAAAAAAAAACATTGAAACATTGCCAATTGTCTCATAAGGGGGAACAAATCCTTCCTGACCCCAGATACTGGCAACGGGATTCCTCCCTGGATCAATACTCCTCTAGTTATGCAGGGTGACCATGAATGCCCTTTTTATTAAAAAACAAATCGTTATTATTCAAAAACGTATCCAATCGATTTTTAAAGTTATCTATTGAATCTGCTGTCACAAACTCTTGCTCTTTGTAGAGAATTGCACAGTTTAACCACCCTTACTGGGAAGAAACCCTTTCTTTCTTTAAGGTGGAATCCTTTTCCTTCCAACCTCATGGGGTGTCCTCTTGTCAGTTGAAAACCTCTTGGCACAAAACTTCACGTGACAAAGCTTTCTATTGATCCTGGGTATATTTATTAAGGCAATCACATCCCCTCTTAGGTGCCTTTTTTCTAGAGAAAATAAGTTTCATTTGGTTGGTCTTTCTTCATAACTTAGCCTGTCCATTCCCCTTATTAGTTTTGTTGCCCTTCTCTGTACTTCTTCCAGCTGTAAAATGTCCTTTTTATGAAGTGATGGCCAAAATTGTACTTCATATTCCAAATGAGGGCATTCTAGGGCGTTGTATAGCAGCAGAATTATACCCTTCTTAATACACCACTTACCACATTAGTCCAGACTGAGTATGTTCCATTTACAACTAGCCTTTGATACTATATAAATAGTATTTGTGGTGACTAAATCCAAGACATTCTCAATGCTAGTAGGTTCTTGTTTAACCTGGGCCAGATAATGAACTCTGAGTGTACTCAAGAACCTGCTCTCCTTAGCTGAACCACTGGCCTAATTCATCCAGGTTAATTCACGGTAGTTAAAATCTCCTATTATTAGAACTTGACCATGCTTAGCTGCATTACCAACCTGTAACAATAATTGCAATTTGTCACTTTAAATTATATTTGGGGGGTTTATATCATATCCTTACCAATATCCTTTTACAATTTAGAGGATTCAACATTATCGCTAGTTCCACCATGAATATCTTCTCTGACTATAGGCTTAAATTCAGGCTTAAGATAAGGACAAATCCGTCCTCCTCTTTTACCATTGCCCTTCTCTTTCCTAAACAGGTTGTTACTGTTGTTGTTTAGTCGTTTAATCATGTCCATGACCTTATGGACCATAGCATAGGGTCCAGTTCTCACATCTGTATGCTACTACTTTGAAAACCATAGTTCTAACTATGCGGACCTTTGTTGATAGTGTAATATCTTTACTTTTAACTAGCTTGCCCAGACTTGCATAGCTTTCCTCCCCAGAAGAACATGTTGTTTTTTAAATTCATGGCTACAGTCACCATCTGAAGAGATCTTGGATCCCAGAAGAATAAAATCTGTCACTTCCTCCACTTCTTCCCCATCTATTTGTCAGGAACTGACATACAGATGCCTCCGGAGGCTAATGAGATGATCTGGCACTCTCATCTCTTTAAGAACTCACCACATTCTGTTGTAATCCATACAGTCAAATGTTTTTTTATGGAAATCTTTTGTTTTCTCTATTATTCATCAGACATTGGCAATTTAATCTCTTGTGCCTCTTCCTCTGTGGAATCTGGCCTGCATATCTGGTAGTTCCCGGTCCATTTATTGTTGGAATCGAGATTGTAGAATCTTAAGCATTACCTTGCTGGCATGTGAAATGAGTGCAATACTTTGGAGCATTCTTTAGCGCTGCCTTTTTTTGGGATTGGGATGTAGACTGACCATTTCCAGTCTATTGGCCACTCTTGAGTTTTCCAAATTTGTTGTCATAAGGCAAGCAACACTTTCATACCATCATTTTGTAGGATTTTTAATAGTTTATTTGGGATTTCATCAACTCCTCTAGCCTTGTTATCAGCAAGGCATCCTAGGGCCCATCTCACTTCACTCTCCAAGATGTCTGGCTCCATCTACTTTGAAAAACTATTGAGGTCATCACTGCTGATAAGATCATTTCTATATAGATCTTCTGTGTATTCCTGCCACCTCTTCTTTATCTGATGTGCTTCTGTTGAGTCCCTACCATTTTTGTCTTTTATCACAATGACTTTGGCAGGAAGGTTCCATTGAGATCCCCAATATTCTTGAAGAGATCTCTTGATTCTCCCATTCTTCTTTGGTCTTTTTACATCACTCATTGTAGAATATCTCATTGTCTCTAATTGCTATCCTCTAGAATTCTGCATTCAGTTGGACAAATCTTTTCCCATCTCCACTACCTTTCGATTTCCTTTGTTCCTGGGCTACTTTCAAAGCCTCACCAGACAGCCAGTTTGCCTTCTTAGTTTTGTTTCTTTTGTGGATATTCTTTGTTGGTGTTACCTGAATAATATTGCAAACTGTGGTCCAAAGTTGCTCAGGCATTCTATCTTCTATGTCTAGCTCCTTAATTTTATTATTTACCTCCACTGCATATTCACAGTTATTATTATTTCCTTGTTGACTTGGTCTGACAATTTTCCCTATTTTCTTCAGTTTAATTCTGAACTTTGTAACAAGAAGCTCATGGACTGAGCCACTGTTAGCTCTGTGTCTTATTTATGTTGACTGTATAGAGCTCCTCCATCTTTGGCTACAAAGTATATAGTCAATCTGATTTCTATATTGCCCATCTGGTGGTGTCCATTTGTAGAGTTGTCTCAGCAGCTGTTGGAAGACGGTGTTTGCTATGACCAGAACATTATCTTGACAGAATTTCATATCTCTTGTTGGGACTTCCTAATCAGTAGTTGGCGGCTTGGAAAACACAAGCCCGATTCAGAATTTTGGGGACCCGTACTGGAAGTAACACACACAAAATCATTCTCAGTACTAAATCCGTTTATTGCCACGTCATAGCATAGGTTATATACTTGTAAAAGAAGGCGGATATTAGAGGCGATTTACAGTTCATGTTAGTCAGTTGCAAGGACAGATAATCAGGTGTTTTCTGTTTCTTAGAACAACTAGAAATGTTTTGTGTTTTAGTAAGGTTGTAAGACATCCCAAGGATAGGAATGTGATATTATGGTTAGGCTATATCTCGTGAATATGTCAGCAAAATATGTTAACCCCTTCATCAGCAGAATATGTTAAGCCCTTCATCTCTGACCTGCTTCATTTTGCACTTTGTATCTTTTGGATCCCTACTTTAGGATCTCCTATGATGAGAATAACATATTTTCTTGTTGTTATATCTACGATGTGTTGAATATCTCTGTAGAACTTCAGCCTCTTCCGCATCCATGATTGGAGCATATACTTGGATCACTATGATGTTAAATGGCTTGCCTTGAATTCAAATTAAAATCATTTTGTCATTATTGGGTTGTAACCGAGCACTGCTTTCGCCAGCCTTTGATTGACTATGAGGGCTACACCATTTCTTCTGATCGATTCTTGACCACAGTAGAAGATCTGGTGGTTGTTTGATATGAAATGTCCTATTCCAGTCCATTTGAGTTCACTAATTCCCAGTATCAATGTTTAAACTTGTGACCTTACATTTGATTATTGTGCAGTTTGCCTTGGTTTTATAGCCCTAAACTTCCAGGTTGCTATGATGAATTGTTCTTTTCAGCAGGGAACGTTCCCTTCCAGACACATCTGCAACTGGGTGTCTTCTCGGCTTTAGCCCAGCCAATTCATTTGATCTGGTGCTACTCGTTCTTGCTCTCTGCTCTTCCTCAGTAATGAGGGGCTCATGTTCCAGTGTCATATCATTATGTCTCTCTGCTTGTCCATATTGTTATCTTAGCAAAGTTACTGGAATGAGTTGCCTGTTCCTTCTCTAGTGGACTGTGATTTGTCTGACTTCTCTGCTATGACCTGCCCATCTTTGATGATCCTACATGGTATAGCCCACAGTCCAGTCATGAGAGTCTACCACCATGTTTCAGTAATGCCTGTTAAGTCTCATTTCTCATTTGCTGCTAATAATTCTAACTTGCCCATTTTCCCTGGCAAGCTTCTTGCATTAGCATATACCGTATATACTCGAGTATAGATCGACCCGAGTATAAGCCGAGGCACCCATTTTACCACAAAATACTGGGTAAAATGAGTGACTCAAGTATAAGCCGAGGATGGGAAATGTGCTGCCCCCTGTGTCCCTCTTGTGCCCTCTGTGTCCCCCCTCTCTCTCCCGTGTCTCTTCTCCCCTCTCCCTTCCCTGTGTCTCTTCTCCCCTCTCCCTTCCCTGTGTCTCTTCCCCCTCAACCTTCCCTGTGTCTCTTCCCCCCTCCCTTATCACCCTCCTCAACCCCCCTCCTCATTCTCAACCTCCCTCCTCAACCCCACTCCTCATCCTCAACCTCCCTCCTCATCCTCCCTCCTCATCCTCAACCACCCTCCTCAACCCCCTCATCCTCAACCCCCTCATTCTCAACCCCCCATCCTCAACCCCCCCTCCTCAATCCCCTCCTCAACCTCAACCCCCTCCTCATCCTCAACCCCCTCCTCAACCTCCCTCCTCATCCTCAACCCCCTCATCCTCAACCCCCTCCACAACCCCCCCATCGTCAACCCCCTCCTCAACGTCAACCCCCCTCCTCATCCTCAACCCCCTCCTCAACCCCCCATCCTCAACCACCCCCCTCCTCAACCCCCTCCTCAAACTCAACCCCCCTCCTCATCCTCAACCCCCTCCTCAACCCCCCTCCTCCTCCTCAACCTCCCTCCTCATCTGCAACCCCCTCCTCAACCTCCCTCCTCATCCTCAACCTCCCTCCTCAACCCCCCCATCCTCAACCCCCTCCTCAACCCCCCATCCTCATCCTACCTCCTCAACCCCCCCATCCTCAACCCCCTCCTCAACCCCCCACCTCAACCTCAACCCCCCTCCTCAACCTCCCTTCTCATCCTCAACCTCCCTTCTCATCCTCAACCTCCCTCCTCATCCTCCCTCCTCAACCCCCCATCCTCAACCCCCTCCTCAACCCCCCATCCTCAACCCCCCTCCTCAACCTCCCTCCTCAACCCGCCCTCAACCTCCCTCCTCAACCCCCCATCCTCATTCTCCCTCCTAAACCCCCCATCCTCAACCCCCTCCTCAACCCCCTCCTCAACCTCCCTCCTCAACCCTCCTCCTCAACCTCCCTCCTCAATCCCCCTCCTCAACCCCCCTCCTCATTCTAAACCCCCCTCCTCATTCTAAACCCCCCTAAATACCTCCCCCTCTCCCCTCACTTACCTGCTTCCGCTCCGGCCTCTGCTCCTTCTTGACCCGGCGCGCATTTGACGTCACATGCGAGCCACGTCATTTCGCATATACCAGGTTCCTCATTAGCATATACCGGGTGCCGGCACCCGGTATATGCTAATGACATGGCGCGCATGTGACTTCACATGCATGCCGGATCAAGAAGATGCGGAGTTCGGAGCAGAAGCAGGTAAGTGAGGGTAAAGGGAGAGCGGGAGGTATTTAGGGGGTTTAGAATGAGGAGGGGTTTTTAGAATGAGATGGGGGGGTTTAGAATGAGGAGGGGGGAGAGACACAGGGGGTTAGAGAGATACAGGGGGGTAGAGAGACACGGGGGGTAGAGAAACACGGGGTGGTTAGAGAGACACGGGGGGGTTAGAGAGACACTGGGGGGAGAGTGACTCGAGTATAAGCTGAGGGGGCCCTTTTTAGCCTAAAAAAGGGCTGAAAAACTCGGCTTATACTCGAGTATATACAGTACTTTAAGTTGCCATGACTGAAGGTTTTAAATGCTTGCCACTGTATTTTAGTTACTTAGCAAGACCTCCCTATTGACTGTACTAACCCTCCCTTCTCCTCCCCCATGAGTAGTTAATTCATCCTTTACCCCAACTACTCTTCCTATCCCATTACTTCCATATAGTCCCCCCACCTACTAGTTTAAAAACTCTCTCAGTCTTTCTACCATCTTTTCCACTAGCACACAAGCTACCTCTTCTTTAAGGTGCAATCCATCACTATTATAGATATTGTTCCCAAGTGAGAAGTCAGCCCATTGTCTAAAAACCCAAACACCTCCTTAGTGCACCACTTTTTTTAGCTATGCATTAACCTAAGATCTTTCTGACTCCCTGGGCTAGCATGTGGCACTGATAGTATCTCAGAAAATACTACCTTGGAGGTATTTGCCTTAAGCTTATTTCCTAATTATTTGTCATTTGTACCAATATGTACCAAGACTGCTGGTTCATTTCCAGCCCCTCCAAATAATGTATCTACCAGATCCACAACATGACAAACCTGAGCACCTGGGAGACATAAAATTGTTTGATTGCTGGGACCCTGTCTACCTTCCGAATAATAGAGTCCCATACCACCAAAACCTTTGTTGCCCTGCCTATTCTCCCCTCCCTCACCTCCAGTAGAACTGTTCTCCCGGCTGTTAGAGGGTACAACTCTATCTGGTATTGCCATTCCTGAATGGACATCCCCAACAGTTTAACTCAACTTGGCAAATCTGTTGGTGCTTGCCAATTTAGAACTTGCCTTCCTCCTCACCTGTTTCCTCTGCTTCCCCTTCTAACTGTAACCCAGCTACTTCACTAGACATCATCACTAGTCCCAACTCCATCCTCCATGCTAGGCCCAGCTAAACTGTGCTCAGTGAGCACCAACTCCCTTTCCAGTGGAGCAATATCACTAAGTGCTGCAAACCTTCTCTCCAGTTCTCCAATCTGAGCTTCAAGAGAAGCAATATGCTCACATCTGTCATAGAGGGATAGATAGATAGATAGATAGATAGATAGATAGATAGATAGATAGATAGATAGATAGATAGATAGATACTTTTTATTTTGTACCAATTTGTCCAGATCCAGACAACAACCAACAGCAGTTTCATATTTTAGCCTATTTGACTTTTTTCCTTTTTGAATTTGTATTGATCTGTGATGTCATTTTATTATATGATCTTTTGAAAATGTTTTTGGAAAGCAAATAAATAAATAAAATTAAATAGAGAAAACCTTCAAACTGTTTACTTTTATATGCAGTTATTATTTCCTTTGTGGTTCTCTTTTCTGTGTTGGGTCATTGTTCATGTAATAAAACAGCTGTGTTTGATATCTGAAAGTATTCTCCAAGCTTTACATAGTAGTACATTGATGGCCAGTATGCTCCACTTGAGGTACTGCATATATTGTCTGTGTTTAATAGATCACTAAATTAAGTTTCAGTGTGCTAAATTATGGTTCAGAGTGCTTGATAAAGCTGGGGGAGGGGATCTAATTGCATTATATATATTGGGGTGATTGTTTTTGACACCACAATGATGCTCATTGGCACATCAAAGCACATACCTAGTAAAAAACACTGATTTGCATAATAATACGGCACAGAAAAATTCAAAACAAATAGAAAAAAAAGTCTAATCCATAGTTAGTTTTTAATTGTCTTTAATAACTTAAAAATAAAAACTTAATGCTGGGGTGACAGAGTTTAACCTAGGACTGCCCTGTTCAGTCCAGTTCCTGGTGTGTTTGGAAAACAACATTAGTGTGACTCATTTGTAGTTCTCAGTTAATTTTCATTGGGAAAAACATGTTTATGTTTTAAAGTTTTGCCAACACATCAGAAATTTAACCTACTTAAAATAATTGCAGAATAATTACTAACCTGAAGCGAATATTCTTCCAATGTAACTCATATATTGCCATGTATTGTTCTTTGTAGTTCTTTCAAACAATGATTTAGTTCTAATACATCCTGTTGCTATCATTTAATGTGGTTCATTTGTGGTTCATTTAAGAGAGAAGTTTTTAAATAAAAATATACTGGACCGGTAATTGTAAAATCTGTAAAAATAATTATATCAATGTCAAAATTAAATAGTACTTCACCCATATTTTATTTCATACCACCCAAAATTTGGCAGTGAAATAAGATATTTACAAGCATACACATGTATGTATGTATATATATATATTATTATTAATGACCTTTATTTGTAATGTGCCAACATTTCCATAGCACTAAACAGGGTAGATACAAGTCAAAAACTATTTAAAAATAATTACACATAATTGGAGGGTTATGTTATTGAGTTTAAAATCATGCATACAAAGTACTCTAAAGCACCCAATAAGATTGAAACTCACAAACGTACAGTCTAAAGGCTACGGATAAGGTATAGAAGGGTGAGGTAAAATATATTGAGCAAATAGAGGCTGTAGTTAATGAGCTTCTTTAAATAGATTTGTTTTAGGGAGCTTTAACCAGTTTTTAGGCAGGAGGATAGTCTAGTGGAACAAGTCAAGGAGATCCATAGAATAGGGGCAGCACAAGAAAAGTCTTGATGACGGGAATGAGAGGAGGTGATAAGAGTGGAAGAAAGAAGGTCATTAGCAGAGCAAAAAAGACAATTGGGAGAGTATTTAGAGATAAGAGCAGAGATATAAGAGGGTGTGTTATTGTTGAGGGCTTCATATGATAAAGTCAACATTTTACATTTTATTCAGAAAGGAGCTGCAGACACTGACCGTGGTAGATGAGTCTAGCGGATGCATTCATTATGGATTGGAGTGAGGACAGATGGGTGATGGGAAGGAGAGAGTTGCAGTAGTCAAGGTGGGATATGATAAAAGAGTGTATTAGAAAGAGACACAGGGGAGGGAGATGGGGGGGAGGAGACACAGGGGAGGGAGAGGGGGGAACAGACACAGGGGAGGGAGAGGGGGGAAAGAGGCACATGGGAGGGAGAGGAGGAAAGAGACACATGGGAGGGAGACAGGGAAGGGGGAGAGACACAGGGTAAGGAGAGGGGGGAAGAGACATAGGAGAGTGGGGGGAAGACACAGGGTAGGGAGTGGGGGGAAAAGAGACGAGGGGGGGGACAGAAATATAAAATATTATTCCGTCATTTGTGACGGGCAAGTGACTAGTTTATTTAGAATATATAGCAAGGATGTTTATCTTGTGTACTGAAATATTCATACAGAGTATTGGTTCATTTCATTGCCTGAATTGGGCTTTCCAGTTACATGGGCCTGTTGTGAAATCTGTTATTTCGACATCACTGAAAAACACATATAGCTGTTCTGATGTAGTTAGGTATCTTGTAATCAGAGTGTATCAGCAACAATTACTGTCCATCTATAATGCATTACTGCCAGCCAGTTAAACATATCACTGATGGGCTGTGAAGATGCTGATGTCAGCCTTCAGGTTATGGTGTAATTAAATTGAGTTATTGGTGCACTAACCACATCACCTGTCACTGAGCATGATTAACCATCTCAATTTAGAGATAGGAAATCAGATTTATCAAGAAACATTATTGTCTACTGATGAAGTGACTCAATACAGCCAAACTACATCAAATATTTTATTAATTTCTATTAGACTAAAAGAGACAATAAAGCAGGTTTGAGTGAGCAATAAATTAAAAATTCTACAAACTAAATACAATGCACTAAAATATAGATGCAGGCAATGAAATACTGCATGTGTCGTGCGCTGGCTTGATGGGTATATAAGGTTAAATGTAGGCATTCTGCAAACCTGTCATGGGTAAAATGTGCAGTGGTTAAAGTGAACAGTGACTGGACAAACGGCAACGTGGCAAATAAACGGCATCAGAACTGCGGAGCACCACGTGCCATTTATATTAGAGGTGAAGGTGTGTGAGGGCCAACCGACGAGTTACATCTGAGCAACTCACCATCCAAACTAACCAGGGGGCTACCAGATGTGTGTCAACCCCTTTGCATATGGGTCTCCGAAGCCAAGGGCTGGTCACTGCACACATGCTGACGAGGGTTCATCTTCAGAAACATCTTAATTTGCACGACATTGAGTTGCCGTCTCTTATGAGTCACATTTTCTGTTCCATTGACTGGCATGTTTGGCACAAAACTTCAGAGAACAAATGCTCTGCAACCATTGTTGGAAGAACACAAGCTGGTGGTGGCAGCTTTATGGTCTAGAGAATGTTTTCTTTGCATTGTCTGGGTCCACTCATACCTCTGGAAGGCACTGTCAACCAGTTGGCTTATCTATCTGTCCTGGAAGATCAAGTACACCCATACATTTTTCCCTGGAGCGAATGGAATCTTACAGCTGGACAATGCAACATGTCATATGGCTAGAATTGTCCGGGAATGGTTGGAGAAGCAAGACAAAGACTTCCAAATACTTCCCTGGCCTCCCATTTCTTCGGACTTGAACTCCATCTAGCACCTGTGCGACCACCTCAATCACCATGTTCGCCGTATGGATCCTTCACCACACACTCTTCAGCAGCTGTCAAATGCACCTCAGTCTGCATGGCTCCAGATACCCTTGTCAACCTTCCAGCATCTTATTGACTCACTACCACGCTGTACAGGTGCTGTCCGTGCTGCATACTGGGGTTATTTGGGATATTATTGTGGTCATAATAATGTTACTGGACCGTGTATATATTACCCATTTTAATTAACTGGGATTGTGGGAGGAGTCCTATCCAACATCCCCTTTATAAACCCCCCTCACTCATCACTTACCTTAACTTCGTTTTCAAGTGCAGACGCTGGTCTCATGTCCACGTCGGTTGTTCCTCCATTGATGTGGCTCTGCTGCTGGTATACCTCCCCTGCCCTCTTCCTGTTCTTTCTATGCACCTCCCACTGTTCCTGCTCTTTTCTCCCCCTTTCTTCTCCCCTGTTTCCCCCTTGTCCCTATCCTGTCTATTTGTCTCCCCCGGCTTCCTCCTCCTGCCTGCGCCCCCTATCTCTCCCTCTCATTTTCTCTGCTCCTCCTGGCTCCACTTTCTACCCCCTTTTCCCTTCCCTTCTGTCCACTTCACCTTTCACAGTTCCCTGCTGGTCTCTTCTGCTGTCTTCTGGCCTTCTATGGAAGTCTCATGGCTGCAGAGACTCCTGCCTCGCTCTGAAGCGTCCCGTTGCCTAGCAACTCTCAAATCCCACCTCTCACGTGATTACCAAGGCTTCGGCGCCAAATTCAAATTTTAAATACCCACTCCTGCAGTTTTTTAATCCTACTTCTTGATACTATATCCAATTTCACTTTACAACACATTCCCTTATCACTTTCTTTCTTATACAAAGTTGTACTAATCACGACTCCTATCTAACTCACTTCTTAAAGAGACAGTACACTATCATAATCCTTACTCCCTTCACACCACATTAACCCTTCCACTGTCACTAATTCAGTATTAGCCGTCATCTTAACCTCTTAATTTCTACTCCTTAGAATTAAAAGACACCCCCCCCCCCCCCATTTCCCTGTATCTCCTATTTACAAGGTTCTACAGTTTGTTATCTCTCTGTCCTCAAGCCAGATCATCATCTGACTTTTCCACCTTCAGCCACATTCACTATCATGACTTAATTCACTGTTAAAGTGTCACTAATCAATACTTCAAGCTAACTCATTTCTTAAAGAGACAGTACACTATTATAATCCTTTAATCCATTCATACCACATTGTCCCTAACCATTCTTCTGTCCCTAATTCAGCATTAGCTGCCATCTTAACCTCTTAATTCTTACTCTCTAGATTTAAAGGAACAGCACCCTTATTCCAAATCCCCTCGTATCTTGCATTTCCAAGGTTCTACGCTTTTTCTGTCTCTGTGCTCAAGCTAGATAATCACTACACTTGTCCACTTTTAGCCATTTTCACTATCATTACTTAATTCACTGTTGGTGTCCCTTCACTTCCAAATTCACTCCTTTATTTCTTTAATTACCGTAAGGATCTTACCGTCCTATTAATTATTACTATTCATTTGCACACCATATATTGACTTTGACATTCCATTATGGTAATTTTCTCATGCTTGCTCAAAGCTTGTCATTAAACCTTCATGCACATTTTAAGACCTTCCATGTATGCTATAAGTAATTTTTATTGTCATATCTATTCAATCTCAAATCAAGTCACGGATTTTAGAACTTATTGCTCCAAGTCGCTAAGCTGTCATCGGGCTCCGATCATACTACTTCTTCATGACAAACTCTGGCCCGTTCTTTCATTTCAGACTATTGTATTCATTAATCATCTCCTCCAATGACATAGGGGATAACAAAACTATTTCCCAAGGAGATGTCAGTGAAATCAAAATACCCCATCTGGCGTATCCCAATCTTTCCAACGCGGAGAACCTCCCTTCCCAGGCAATTTCATCTCCTGGAAGTCCACCATCAGTGGCCAAGCACGTCATTATCCGCCACTGCCACCACCAAATTGACCTATGGGTTCCTGAAACCAAGTGAGTTCACAATCTCACCTTTGCAACCAGGTATCTCACTAGTCGAGACTTCCCTCTTGACGACAATCACTACACCCATTCAATTTTCAAAGACTAGTCGCACTGCCTTGTCATCACCTACTATCTCACTCACAATCGTTTGAGTCCTTTATCCACTCCCCACACTCTCTAACACTCTACCTCAAAAACCTATTTGGACCCCTTTATTAAGCATCTCCTACCAGCCTTTGCTCACCATTACTTTTATTCACTACATCAGAATCATTCTTATGAGACCTGGCTACAATCCTTTCTCTTACTCCTGGCACTACTTGATATTGGGGCAGCCTTAACGGCTCCCACATATACAAGACATCAGTTCACAAATTCAAAGCCATGGGGCACTAAAAATCTACTTCTCAATTCTACCCCATTCTCACACTTATTACATAAATAAAGTTCCCTCATGACCTTCTTTTATTCATTATATGATGTTGCACTATTTACTACTCCTACCCAAAACTTGATTGAAGAGAGACAGTCCACTATTATCATCTACACTCCCTCTCACCACATCACTGTCACTAATTCAGTTTCAATGCTATCTTGAACCTTGTAAATTCTTACTCCATAGATGTAAAGGAATAGTTCCTCAATCACGAATCTCACACTTATTACATAAATAAAGTTCCCTCATGACCTTCTTTTATTCATTATATGATGTTGCACTATTTACTACTCCTACCCAAAACTTGATTGAAGAGAGACAGTCCACTATTATCATCTACCTCCCTCTCACCACATCACTGTCACTAATTCAGTTTCAATGCTATCTTGAACCTTGTAAATTCTTACTCCATAGATGTAAAGGAATAGTTCCTCAATCACGAATCTCCTTGTATCACTTATTCCAGGGATCTGTGCCTTTTCTGTCACTGTCCTCAAGCCAGATTATCATCACGCTTTTCCTCCTTCGGCTATATTCACTATCATTACCTAACTTCTATAATATCTCCCTCATTTTCTTATCTACTGCAAGGACTATCCCATTCATTATTACTATTCTAGTCACACGTTATACATTGACCTAGACACTCCATCATGGCGCTGTCTTTTTAACGCTTATTTTAAGCCCATCCAGGTGCACATTTTGAGACCCTCTTTCAAATCACTTACCTCTAGAAGTTGTTTCTATAGTCATACCTATTCAATCTCAAATCAAGTCAAAGATCCCATAGCACAAAGCTCCAAGTCGCTAAGCCATCATTGGGCTCCGATCATGCTACTTCCTCACAACAATCTCGAACCCATTCTTTCACCTCAGACGATTCTACCCATTAATAATGGCCCTTACTCATCTCCTATTATGACATAGGGGAACTCAAAAGACCCCATCTAGCCTATCTCAATCTTTCTAGCGCAGATAGCCTTCCTTCCCAAGTTTCTTTATCTCCTGGAAAAGCACCATAAGTGGCAAGCAGTCAATCGCACCTTCAACCGTCCCACGCTTAATGCAGAATCATAGTATTAATAATCATGCTATTCAATACCGAGCTCCTGTCAGAAAATCGGAACTGCATAGGACCCTCCAAGCGGCCGGACCCACTCAACCTGCCGCTCCTACTACTCCAGATGACCAGTTCACTCCATTAAAGAGTAAAATTGTGGACATAGATCGATCATTTCTTTAAAGCTTATTCAAATTACGAATCATTTATGACTCCATTACCAGTATCATCATGAATGTCTTCCCTCTTCTACACCTGTCAGAATATTCCTTAAGTCTTTCACACATGACTACCCCTTCACTTCCCTCCAGGTTACCCATCACAAGCGACTTATTCCAAAATTTTCACAAACCTTTGGCATGATCCTTTCTGGCTTAGCACCTCACCCCCCATCACTGCCGCCACCAAACTGACCTTCCACAGGTTCCTGAGACCAAGCGACTCGACATCCCAACTTCACAAACCAGATATGTCACTAGACAAGACCTCACTTTTGTTGATAATCATTGGACTCTTACCATTCAATCTTCACTGACTGGTCGCACTCTCGATGTCATTACCTACTATTCCACTCACAACCTTTGATGTCTCGTATCCACTCTCTAGAACACTCTACTTCAAAACCTATTTTGCACCCCTTTTCTAAGTATCTCTAGCCAGCCTTTAACCACCACTACCTTTATTCACTACGTCAGAACCTTTCCTACCAGACTTGGCTACAATCCTTTCATCTATTCTGAACACTGATTCTGTATTGGGTCAGCCTCCACTGGTTTAAAAAACAATGCACCTAGTCAAGGCCATAGGCCGCTGGAGCTCTCACTGTTTCAGTAGATACATTCTCTACCAACCAACGGAAGTCCTGTAAGCCTTTCAAAGCTGACCCTCTAAGCAGGCCAAGAAAGCGTACCTTTGGCTACACCACTAGCTACTAAGGGAGAGGGATCCAACCACAAAATACCAGTTTTAATTAACTGGAATTGTGAGAGGAGCCCTATCCCACATCCCCTTTATAAACCCCTCCTCACTCATCACTTAGCTGCATTCCATTTTCATGTCACCCCCCCCCCCCCCCTCTTTCTATCCCTTGGCCCTCTAAGCAGTCAGAGAAAGCTTAGCTTTCGCCACACCATCTACCTACTCAGGGAGGATATATATATATATATATATATATATATATATATATATATATTTACTATTAATTTTAATAAGCCATTGAAAGGGGAATTCAGTACTTTAGCAATTTTAGCATTTAACAAGAACCAGCAACCTATTAAGAAGTTGCTAAAGAGCTGTTATAATGCTAATAAGACAATATTTGCAATATTATTACGATAGCACTATAGAGCAATAATAGGATCCATATATATATAGGATCGTATATGTAAAGGGCAAAAGGGATTCTGTTTATTAAATTAGAGTGCATTACTCTTTAAGGATTTATAATAAGATCCATATATAAAGGATCTTACATAAAAAGGCTAAAAGGGTTTCAGCTTATAAAATTAACATTATTTTGCTAAAAGGACCTTTGAATAATCATACTAATAGTATTGCACAATATCTATATTTAAATAATAATTTTCCTGGAAGAATGTTTCCCTAAAAGAAGCTTTTTAATAAGTTTATAATTTATAATCTGTAAGCAATAAGCTAATTCCATACATTCTGGATACACTATTTTGGTACTCACATAATGAGTCTCAAAAAGACTCACTATAACACAGATTTTTTGGTGAATTAATTTAAATATTGGTTGTTACAGCACTGGCACTTTTGTATGTGGAAACATTTGGCAAAACACTGCAATTCATCAATATTGTGTTCTATATAAATGCACTGGCACTTTATATATAGAAGCACTTTATATATAAAAGCACTTTATGCACAGAAGCACTTGATGTACAAATAATGAAAATTCTTCTAGGATTAAAACAGACTCCCTAATATGCACCTTATAACAATTTTTATATAAAAATTGCTCTACTTTACTGCGTTCAAAAGTTTTTAAGATACAGGTATTAAAAATTAAATTATTAAAAGTTAAGTTTTAAATTTCTTACAAGTTCAAATACAATTTGGATTAACAGGTGTGCACTAGTAAAGGGTACTCTCTGTCTCTATTAACCATTTATATGTATTACTTGCCCTTAGTAGCACCCTTTTGTATCGGTCATTACATATATACACCTAGAGCCACCTATTCCTTCCTCTTAGCTGAAATATTTTATGGACTTAGTCCTATCTTTGGTGTAGCTCGGTGTAACAAAATACAAGTTAAAAAGACAATATGGCAGGGTTTTTATCCCAAAAATTGGATCTTCAAGCATGGTCTAATGAGGTAAAAACTGTTTTTTCAAATAACCCCCAAGGAATATTAAGTAATGAACCAAATCTCAAAATAGAATTTTCAGAACTCAATAAATTATATAAGAAACAATATCAAGTGTGGTAAGAGGTAGCTAGTCTGGAAAACTATTTATTAAATAAGTTGATACCTAGAGGACTTCGTATCAATTTATTTCCCACAATAAAAGACCTTTCAGAGGACTTTATAAAAAAATGGGACTCAACCCTATTAAAGTGCTCACAAGAATTAATGAATTTGTTACTTGAGTGGGAACAAAAACAATTACAAGATACAGATATCTTACTAAAAAATAAGATTGAAAAAATCAAGGAACAAAAAACAAATAGTAGTTTTCCAGACTTAGAAAATAATCTTGAGAAAGATATTGAAAAGTTTAGACGTACACTAATGGAGAGAAAACAAAAGAAATTTCAAAGAGATCTAAATGACTTTCAAACCGGAAATATATTCCGCAGATCAAGGACATATAAAACACAGAAAGATAAAACAGAAGGGGTGATGACCTCTGAATCTGAATGGTCAGACTTAGAACAGAAAGCTGACAATAAGACATTTAAATCCACTAAAGAAACAACAAAAAAGATGGTAAAGGTTTTTTAGATCAAGGACCAAAACCAGGAGAGGTAAGAAGAGGACCAAGCCTCTTCAAACCTCACAAAATATTAAAAAAAACACTAAGTCCATTACAGATTTTTTATTTATCAAATATGTCTCTAACAGAAGATCATATTTCTCTATTACAAAAGGGATTGAGTTTCTCCCCAACAGAAAAATTCAAAATCTTTGACTGGGTAAAAGATATACATCTATTTGCTCGGAAATTGGCTCTAAAGAAGTTTTTTAGTAGAAAAGTACAAAATGAATCTTTAGAATTATCAGATAGAAGAACACTAGATGATTTAAGATATCTACTGGCTGAAAATGAATCCAATGAATTAAATGGACCATTTTCGAATTTCAAACCTAAGAGCAAATTTACCCCTCCCTTGTCTATTAGTGCTAACATTGAGTTATTTGTTCAGAATGTTGTGAGAGACTTAGAGGAGTTGTCAACTAAGGAATGTTCTAACACTAACCTTTCAAAGGGTGAAAAACTAGCCCTTAATGATCTTAAGAATAATCAAGATATAATAATCAAAAATGCTGACAAAGGAGGCAATCTAGTCATCCTAAATAAAGATGATTATGTAAAAGAGAATTTAAGACTCCTTAACAATAAAGAATGCTATGATCAGCTACCAAAAGATCCAACAGAGCAATTCCTGGGTGAATTAAACAACATTCTAAACAAAGGACTAAGCAACAAAGTGATATCAAAACAAGAATGGGAATTTCTTAATGTTAAAGAACCCAAAATTGCCACATTTTACTCTATCCCTAAAATCCACAAAAATCCATCCAACTCACCAGGTCGACCAATAGTGTCTGGAATAAACTGCATCACAAAAAACTCTAGCAAGTATTTGGATTCCATTTTGAGAGAACATGTGATATCCCTTATGTCATATGTAAAAGATACAAAAGACGTATTAAAGAAGTTAAATGGGTTAACCACTAATGATAAGACTCTATTAGTATCTCTAGATGTAGAATCACTGTATACTAATATACAACATCATAGAGGTTTACATGCAGTTGAATACTTCTTGAGGAAAAAGGGAAATCTCTACACTAAGCATAATATATTTGTAATGGAATTGCTAGACTTTGTGGTAAAACACAATTATTTTGTCTTCCTACAAAGATATTATCACCAAATCCAAGGTACAGCAATGGGGACAGCTTGTGCCCCCACATATGCCAACCTGTACCTTGGTTGGTGGGAAGAACAAATAGTGTTCATTGAAGAGATGGAAGAGTACACAAAGGATGTAGAATTGTGAATTCGCTATATTGATGATGTGTTGATTCTGTGGAATGGCACACATCAACATTTGCAGAATTTCATAAATAAGTTAAATATTAATGAGATGGGTCTCTTTTTAACTTCAGAGATAAATGATACAAATATTACCTTTCTGGATTTAAAAATCAGTAAGACAAATGAAGGCAGACTAATCACTAATACTCATAGAAAGCCAACAGCAACCAATAGCCTATTACATGCTAATAGTAGTCATCCCAAGTCACTATTAGCAGGCATTACAACTGGACAATATCTCAGAATCAAAAGAAATTGTTCTAATGAACAAGACTTTGAAGTAGAGGCAATAGATCTACAAAAAAGGTTTCAAGAACGAGGCTATAACAACGAGACATTAAAAAAGGCCTATGGCAGAGCGAAAAATGTAAATAGAGATACACTACTTATGGATAAACCTGCCAAACAAGATAATCAAATTAGATGTATTGGAACCTATAATGAAAAATGGTTTGATGTAAAAAAAATCCTAAATAAACACTGGCAAATATTGAGGGATGACAAAGATCTCAAACCATTTTTAAATGACCAGGCCCAACTTACAAGTAGAAGATCAACAAACTTAAAAGATGTGTTGTCCAAGAGCCATTTAGAGATCTCAAAAAAGACTACCTGGCTTAAAGAATTAAAAGGCTGCTATAAGTGTCAGTCATGCAAGGCCTGCCAGTATATAAAACCAGCTAAGTTCTTCAAGTCATAGGATGAAACACAGATATATTCTGTCAATTACCTAATAACATGCAAAACGGAAAGAGTCATTTATCTTATATCCTGCAAATGTAGTCAGAGATATGTAGGTAAGACCTATAGAGAGCTCAGAAGAAGAGTTCTTGAATATATCTATAGTATCAATAGAGAATATGATACACCGGTGGCTGTACATGTTAACACAAAGCACAAGGGAGATGTTAAAGTTCTTTCTTTTATGGCTATAGACCATTTGGAAAAAAACATCAGAAGGGGCAATATAGATAATGAGCTTTTAAAAATGGAAGCCAAATGGATCTATTTATTAAAAACAAAAAAACCTGAGGGCCTTAATGAAGGCTTTACCTTTTCCCCCTACATTTAATAAATATATATAAGAAAATTTGTTATGTTATATTTTTTATTAACTACTATGATTATAACAGACTCATAAAAGAGGCTTTGAACCACTATAAGACAAAAATAACAGATGAATAATAAAGCAGAATACAATGGGCCTCATAATATACAAAAAATACCAAAAATAATAAATAATAGAAAATACTATACAATAGCAATAATGGTGAATTGTATATACTGGGCATTTATGAGGTACCACGGTAGTTATTGTACATTTATGATAAAAAGACTTAGTGGGTTTCTGCACCATTGATATATAATGGTTATATAATAAAAAATAATAAAAAATAAATAATAAAACCCACTATTTGGTTTCACTATACACCATAGCAGTCTATATCAATAAATTATACAAATCTGATAGGGTCTGCAAACATTTATTATAGTAGTTATTATATTTAACAACTAATAACATTTGACTTAGTAAGCACCTTTATATTATAATTCTTTGTTTTTAATTAAAAAGATACGATCTCCATGACAACCGGAGGCTATAAGAAGGCCTCCGGACGCCATGTTGGTAACCCTTGACAAAATCAAGAAACGTGCGTCGGGTTAGACGCAGTAACGTGAGACGCGGGTCAGTGACGTCATTGCAAAGGCGTCCTGACCGCAATCTCTATAGGAAACGTGCTAGACTGCATTCTCTATACAAAATACGCCAAAACAGACTTATACCAAGTTAAAGGCAAACCATTGAAAGGGGAATTCAGTACTTTAGCAATTTTAGCATTTGACAAGAACCAGCAACCTATTAAGAAGTTGCTAAAGAGCTGTTATAATGCTAATAAGACAATATTTGCAATATTATTACAATAGCACTATAGAGCAATAATAGGATCCATATATATATAGGATCGTATATGTAAAGGGCAAAAGGGATTCTGTTTATTAAATTAGAGTGCATTACTCTTTAAGGATTTATAATAAGATCCATAAATAAAGGATCTTATATAAAAAGGCTAAAAGGGTTTCAGCTTATTAAATTAACATTATTTTGCTAGAAGGACCTCTGAAGAATCATACTAATAGTATTGCACAATAGCTATATTTAAATAATAATTTTCCTGGAAGAATGTTTCCCTAAAAGAAACTTTTTAATAAGTTTATAATTTATAATCTGTAAGCAATAAGCTAATTCCATACATTCTGGATACACTATTTTGGTACTCACATAATGAGTCTCAAAAAGACTCACTATAATACATATTTTTTGGTGAATTAATTTAGATATTGGTTGTTACAGCACTGGCACTTTTGTATGTGGAAACATTTGGCAAAACACTGCAATTCACCAATATTGTGTTCTATATAAATGCACTGGCACTTTATATATAGAAGCACTTTATATATAAAAGCACTTTATGCACAGAAGCACTTGTACAAATAATGAAAATTCTTCTAGGATTAAAACTCCCTAATATGCACCTTATAATAATTTTTATATCAAAATTGCTCTACTTTACTGCGTCCAAAAGTTTTTAAGATACAGGTATTAAAAATTAAATTATTAAAAGTTAAGTTTTAAATTTCTTACAAGTTCAAATACAATTTGGATTAACAGGTGTGCACTTGTAAAGGGTACTCTCTGTCTCTATTAACCATTTATATATATATATTACTTAGTAGCACCCTTTTGTATCGGTCATTACATAGATACACCTAGAGCCACCTATTCCTTCCTCTTAGCGAATTTTAATAAGGCCTTGAAAGCTCATGGTTTGTATTCCCACCTAGTTTATAAGATATATAGAACCACACACTAGGAATGAAAAAACAATTTTCCATGTATTATTAAACCCTTTAGCTGATGAAGTAGAGTACAACTAGTGGCTTGAGTCTGTCTTTAATTGCCTTTAATTAAAGAAAGGCATAACTGACCTTCACCTAGTCCTTACCAGGCCTCACTAGGTCCTAGCAGTAGATGCATTTAACCTCATGTTGATACTTACTAAACAAACATTGTTCAACATTCAGAAGCCTCAGTAGCCTCAGTTAAGAATACAAGTAGATGTTGGTGCTGCTAAATAAGTACATACTTAACCATCAGGAAGTTGTTACTTACATATTAAATCAGAGACTTTCTTACTTTTTCTAGAGCAAAATATGTGTGGTCTCATAAAAAGAATCCTTAGTGCCCCTCATTATATCATTGTACTGTACTTAATTACTTGCATTGATTTCAAAATAGTTGTCGCTATATCTAGGAGTGGGCACCCCAGCAAAGTTACCAGATCATCAGATTATATGTTGATCCTAGATATCACAAAAAAAACCTGATCCTACGTTCAGGCATTGACAGGCCTTTTGTCAATATGGTAAATGCTAGAATTTATAATTGTGAGTGTAGGATAAGAGTGAACAAGTACAGCTTTCATTAAAGGACCTGACATCACATGCACGTCACGTCATTAGCATATGCCGGTCGGCACAGCCAGAAGACGCGCTGCAGGGGACAGAGCACCAGGTACTCATCGGATCACAGTAGGATAGGGGAAAGGGGATAGGGTGGTCATTGGAGAGGGGGAAAGGGAGGAGGAGGATAAGGGGAAGGAGGATGGGAAGGAGGGAGGAGGATAAGGGGGAAAGAAATGAGGAGGGGGTTAATGGGGGAAAGAGGAGGTGGAAGAGGGGGAAAGAGACACAGGGGAGGGAGGGAGGGGGGAGAGACTCAGGGTAGGGGGTATTTTATTCCCATCATTTTTGACGGGCAATTTCCTAATTTGTTAGATAAATGTTTTGTTGTAGTTTTCCCAGTAAGTAATAATAAAATATTAGAAATGCACTAAAAATAATCCTTAATTACCTAAACTCATTCTATTGCTGTTGATATTTATTTAGCAGAAATGACAGAGGATATTAATCCATATGCTGCCCTTTATTGGGAAGCTGCATAACCAGATTCTAAAATACAAGTTCTCCAGGCCATGGATTGATACAGTTATTTTCCATTAGCAATATCTGGTAATACTGGAAAGTTGGCTGACCTACATTTATATATCTGAAGGATAGCAGCTGACTACAGCAACATTGATAATTGACCACAAATTAGCTGAGTCATAGTCCTGCAAAATTCAGGATATTAAAATGGAAAGCAGTTTGTTCATTTTTTAAATTCAGGTTAGGCTTCAATGGAGATATTTACCAAACCTACAGGGGTTGTAATGAGGAAGGAAATGCATTAAACATCAAAGCGGCTGTGTTATGCATCTGAAAGGTTCAATCTACTGGCCAATGACTTTTACGGAAAGACCCAGTAAGCCAAAGTCCAGATACCGTAGCAAGGGGATATATGACAGGGCCGGCAGAGTTCATGCAAGTCCAATTCCAAAGGTAAAAAGCCAGAGAAATCCGTGGGGAAATGGGAAACAATACACCTGGAAGTGCAGGTGTAAGGATAGGCACACTGGCATGCAGACATTATGATAGATGGCACAGCAGCAGTCAGGTTACAAGATCTGCAGTAGACAGGCATAATCTGGAACAACTAGCTACAAGACAAGCACACTGGCAGGATGATAAGGAAAGCTGGCACCATGTCAAATAGATAATAAGCAAGAAACTCTGGAATAAAGCAACCTGCTAGCATGGAAACAGAGCAACACTTATATCAGACAAGGAATGAATGCAGGTGCAGGTTTAGATAAAGGACACGGTGCAGCTTTTTGCGGATCCTTTATATATCTTACGGTGATGTGCGCACATGCATTTGGACCTGGTGGAGCTGAAGGAAGAAATCAGAGGCACTGAGGGAGAGGGGAGAAGGCAAGTTTGTGCAGGGGTTCTTGGGGATCCTAACAGCATCATTGCATTCAATATCATATGAGGAACATTGCCATCATGGCCCTTCACAGTCCCTATGATAAAAAAAAATCCATCCCTATCATAGCTTCTGCAATAGCTTGGAATATAGTTGTCAACTAGTTTGTCTTATTGGCATGAACCATTGTTTTACACATCTGACTTCATAAAAGTAATTAAAGGGCCACTATAGTCCCAAACATCAATGTTCCTAAAAAAAAAAAACACGTTTTATACATTACAAAAGTTTTTGTTTTTTGCATGGAAAATAAATATTATTAAGTAAATTCCCACTAAAGCCAACTTCAACAATAAACAATGGGTTTGATCAGCTTTAGCTAAGTAGTGAATTGAGAGATAACAGTGAGGAAGTGTAATCATGGACTCTTGGATAACCCCTTAACTGGGTTATCTGATCCATCATTTCCATTGTGCTCCCTGTTCCATTAGTTCCTTTAATAGGTCAGGAGTCAAAAAAATCCCTCTCTGTCTTTCTTTAAAGTAAACTGTTTTTTTCTACTCTATTGACCATTTATTTTCCCTCAAAACAACTTTTTTTGTTTTTAGAAACACAGATTTTTAAATCCATAATGAAAATGTTGCACTACGATCCTTTAAGTAATCTTAGACAATTGACTAATCTGGTATTGAAATAGAACAAGTTTTTGTTTTGTTTTTAACATTTTTGATGAATCTCAGAAAAAAAATATTACTACCCCAAATATATATGCAGTAAACAATTATTCGGGAAAGGTGTTATTAAATATTCAAATAAATGATGATTCAAGCAGCAGATAAAAAAAAATCTTTTTTATTTTGTGTAATTTTCTAATGATAGTTACCAGAAAAAAACTGAATTTGTAACACTAAACAGCAATTTTACAACACAGAAAACACATCTACAAAATGCATCACGCTATGCAAAATGGAGGCACCTGAACTAAAATGCTTGAGATAAATTTCTCATAAATAATAAAAACTTTTACCGACAATTTTGTCTTAACATGTTTGAAGCACACAGGGAAAGTAATGGAAAATAAAGACTTAAAAATATCTGGTAGTGAAACTATTTTTCTTAAGCTAGGGAGGAAAGAATGCAGGTTTTAAAGGTTCTCTGAAAAATAAGATGCTCTATGTTATTCTATGGCACTTTTGTCAATAATAAGTAAAATAGAATAATCTAGGAAGTTATTTTAGGTTATAGAAAACCTAACAAGATAGCATATATTGATAACATTTTACAAAATTTACATTGCATATGGCAGCTTTACATTGGCACTTGAAATAGTCATGAAGCACATTTGTTATTATAGAGCATAACAATTGTTAAAAACATAAAAAATAAAGAGAAAACGTCAAAGACTTCCAATGACCAACACTTTGGTAAATAAAATAAAATAAAAAAAAAGGTTTAAAGTATTATTCAATGAAGTTTCTACACAAGGAAACCAAGTCCATTTAAAGGATCCCCTATAATGGTCAGGAAATATAATCTGCTATTTAATCATTGATTAGCAATGAAACCATTACTGTAAGGAAAACAAATCATATATAGCTTTTAAAACTCAAATTTAACTTCTGCATTGAAGCCTCAATCAAATCTGCTTCTCTCCACTCCTAACAGGTCCAGGTTATAGACGTGGACCTGCCCAGGAGAATGTCCTATTAAGACATTTTCCTTGCCACTGCAGACGAACAGTATTTTCCATAAGAACTTCCCACCCACAGATAGAAGGTAAAGAAACAGACTGCAATGCTAATGTAAGTTTTAAATCTACTGTTTTGTTGCCGACCAGTTCTAATTAAATGACCACTACAGTGATCCTTTAAACTTCAAGTAAAATGTCTTACTGTTTTCATTGGTTTCCCAAGTGTAACTAAACAATTATAAATTCTAAATGATATTATCACATTAAAAACAAGCCAAAATGTATTTACACACTGGCACATTGATTTAGGCTTTTGCTCTATAGGACTGACTTCATACGTGAAAAGTTGCTGGTGATGATACACCATTCATAGAGGCTCAAAATATATAATAATTTGCAGCAAAGAATAAAATGTACACAAGTGAAAATAGTACATGCAATGAAAATACACTCATTTGAGGTTACTGATTTTCACAATCTTGTACTTTTGTGTAAATATATAGTAATAATGCCAAGAATAAGAGTTCTATTCTACTGCATGGATCAGTATATAGATGGAAGGCTACAGCAATGTCCTAGATCAACACTGAAATACAATACGACTTTGCTATATACGTCCAGTTTGGTTTCAATGTCAGACTACAGTACACTTGACATTTGCCTTATTCTCAAAGCTGTCAACCATGTAGTAAAGAGACACTATCTCCTAAAAAATCACTTAGTCCATTAAAAGGTTATCTATAATCATTTGTAGAGGTCTGAATCCCAATTGCCATTTTAAAACTTTATGATCAAGCTGCTTTGTGCTAAATTTTATATTAGCTTGGTCACACAGCAAGGACATTCTGCTGTCAATTTCTGATAACTTAAAGACCACTGCAGGTCATTAAACAAGAAGTTGCAAGTTTCAGCAATCCCCAGATAAATGTATAAATTTAATATAATGGCAGTGAGGTACAATTAGATCTCATCTTGAGTAAATGATGTAGCCCGTCAATAGACTAAAAAAAATTTTTAAGGGATCATAGTGTTTCTTTGAGCATTTACTTAAAACACATGTATACATTTAAATCTATATACTATTTTTTTCTAGAGCTTTAGAAATTTGTAATATTGCTGGTTTGTTTAAAAAAAAGTGAAATCCTGTTTTGGATATTTTTTGCTTTCCTCTTTGCATTGTTTATACCTCGTCACAGTACTAAGATGAATCTCTGTTGTGCCAGAAATCTGAAAGTATTTGGTTCACAGTGGGTTTCAGATCATTCTGGCATCATCTTTGCATCCTTAGCATTCATTTCGTCAGAGTAGAAATATCATTATACTGCTTTACAATGCAAAGAGGAACATATTGTGTGTACATCAAAAATCATCTATCATGTGGATAGCGCTTTCATCCTGTAAAAAGCGAGTTTATCACAATTTTGTGGTTAATCTTTTGTAGTAACAGTAGAAATTCATAATAGTTCTCCTATCAATCTGTTTTTGAGCTTATGTAAGAATTTCATTCTGAATCCACAGTGATATTTTATCAACGCTCTATAAACATATGACCTCTTGTGTTGCTTGTAAATGAACAGTGGCACACATCATTTTACATAATTCCTTAAGCAATGAGGCATCAAATATTGTTAAAGTTGAATACTAGTGAAAGTGTTTGACTACATAAAAAGTTTTTAGCTAAAGAATTTGCATCTTCTGGTTGTGATAATGATTGACTTGCTCTCCGTGTTGCATCTCTGGCCAGCTCCAGCACAGTTCAATTTGTGTATTGCTTCCTGGCAACATAACACTTGCAGGTAAGTGGTCCTGGGTAAATGAGTGCTTGATCCCTTTTCCAGCTTCTTCGAGACGTGTCAGGACAGATTCTACCTCGCCAGATTCTTTGGTTCGCTGCTTGGTATACACCAATCATCCGCTTCTGTGCAGATCTTATAATGCTTCCAAGCCGATCTGTTGAAGACGGGCAACCTTTCTACTGACTCTGACGATAATGCCTTCAATAAGAAACATGTATCTTATTAGTCAAATCGCAGCAGGATAGTTTACAATTTCAAAGTTGTTTTGCTATCTACCTCCTTTAGTCAATCTCAATACTTTACAAAAATAAAAAAAAGACTACCCCTCACCATAGGCAATTTAGCTCTATGACTAATAGAATAGTGTGATTTGTGACTGTATTCCATTATTTAGTATTAATAACACAATTAAAAAGATAATATAAATATTAAATATTTGAAATATCTGTAAAATATTTACTGAACATAAAAAGATGACATACCATAAACAATGTAAAACTTCTCAGTCCCACCAAGTTAAAATTTGGTACCCATCCCTTTACCTAATCTCACAGCAGATTTAATTCTCTTTGTTGGACCAATGGCCAATCACACGAGACACCTGGTGACACCCTGAGATGCCTTTACTCTAAAATATGCTTTAACTTGAAAATCATATATAATTGTAAACCAACAAAGATACTAAACACAGCTCGCATAAAGGTTCCTAGTGAGACTGGGGGATTGTTAAACACTGTACTCCCAAATGGTCTACCCTGATTATAAATGAGAATGTGTTCTATATACTAAGGTTGTGTTTTTGTGATAAAAAAAGAAAATTAAGACAAACAAATATATCACAAATAGCATACAATATTTACCAGAATGGAGAAGTAACTACACTACCAGAATACAATATTAATTATATCTGAAATCTGAGTACCAAAAGCAAGGCCAATTAAAAAGGAATACACATAAGCAGACACTTAATAGGATATAGCATTACTTCATATGTTATGTTCCATAAGGAAGTATAAACACTATTTGTGCTCAGTCACTGTAGTGTATTCATAATATAGTGAAATTAAATCCTATTTAACTGAGCAAACCGGAAAAATAAAGCAAATATAAACTGATTGCAGGTGTTACTACACTAATCTTACTGCAGGAAATTCAAAGCAGATTAATGCAATGTCAGTTCATGCCAACTATAATACAACATTTCTCTTAATACAATGTTATTTATCGTAAGCAAATACTTTTTTCATAAATTAAAATTTTCTGACTCAATTAATTTTTTAAATAATTTTTATACTGTAATATAACGATGATTGGAAATAACGGAAGGACATATTTACTTATAAAATCCAAGCTGTTAGCTCACTCTTACCTTTAAATAAATAACAGCATCAGTTCCGAAACCTTCCATTGAATGCAGCATTAGATCCCCTTGGAAATATCTTGCATACAGTCGAGAAATTGGGAGACCATACCCAAATCCAGCCTGAAGATTAATTAAAAAAAAGCAAAAACACTCATTAATAATGGTGATGAAATAGCAGAATCGTTTACCCAGATAACAAACTACAGCATAATACTGTTGATTGTGTTATTTATAATAATATACATTTATATACTACCACTAACATAAAGTTATATTGACCATATTAGTAGCAGCTAGAGTGCTTTAAATCTTGTAATTATTTAAAACTAGCGAATTGCCCGTCAAAAAATGACGGCAATGAAATTGTAAGGTAGCTAAATTAGTAAATGAATATAGTGTACCTATTTTGAAGCATTGTGATGAAGAGCTGGCAATCTGTGTTGATGTTGCTGCAGCATTAGTGGTGTGGAGCTGCTGTATAAGCATGCTGAATGTGTGCAGTGTAATACTGTGCGTGCGCGAGACCAAACCGTTAGCGTAGTCGTGTACTTCCGCATTGGTGTAAAATGGCGAGTAATGTGTGGTATAGGTCTGTATCGGAATATCCGTAGGTGTTTTGTGGTGTTTTGCGAGTTTAGAGTGCTGTAGCCTCGTTTTCGTTTTGTTCGGCGGCCATTTTTTCTCTCGCTTAGCTTTTTTTTTAGTCTCTAAACTGTTTTATTTCGAGTAAAATCGAGGTGTAAGTTACATTTTTGAGGTCCTGGGTGCTCCCTCTTGGTGTAGGTAAGTTTTTTATGTATGTGCTGTGTGTATGTATTGTGTTTTAAATGTTTGTATGTCGGCGTGTTGCGTCCGATGTTTGCGAGGTCGTAATGTGTGGTAACGTGTTTCGTACGTTGTTTGCGTGCCTCGTAAAATTTAGCGAGTGTCGTAATTTGTGTGTCGTGTTTTTTGAGTAGCGACGTGAATTTTGCGAGGGTTTGAGGCCCTTGCCCAGTGACCTCGCCAGCAACTGAGTCCCTCGCTTCGCGAGGGGCCTCAGTTGCTGGCATGGAGCGCCTTCGGCGCTCCATGCCAGCAACTGAGGCCCTTGCCCAGTGACCTCGCCAGCAACTGAGTCCCTCGCTTCGCGAGGGGCCTCAGTTGCTGGCATGGAGCGCCTTCGGCGCTCCATGCCAGCAACTGAGACCCGTGCCCAGTGACCTCGCCAGCAACTGAGGCCCTCGCTTCGCGAGGGGCCTCAGTTGCTGGCATGGAGCGCCTTCGGCGCTCCATGCCAGCAACTGAGGCCCTTGCCCAGTGACCTCGCTACGCGAGGGCCGCGGCTCGCTACGCGAGGGCCGCGGCTCGCTACGTGAGGGCCGCGGCTCGCTTCGCGAGCCCGCAAGCGTGAGCAACGACTCGTACGCTCACAACTATATATTTAAAATATGATATTATATATTTTTATATATATATATATATATATATATATATATATATATATATAGTAACATTACTGATAACACAACATGTAAACATAAAGAGAATTGCTTGGAGTCCAACAATGTGTTTTAGGCCTTTATAAGATCATGCTTGAAACATTACATTACTTTGCTGTGCTCTATATTGAAAATGACTGAGAGGGATTATTTTCACCCTTTCTGTCTTATTACAGGAAACAGAGGGGCAAAGGTCCCTGTGAATCTTTGGATTGTGGACAACATTGTGCGGTTATTCCCATTCTTTTGGCAGCAAATAAAAATAAATAAATACATTAAAAAGAATGCAAACAGTCTCTCCATTTCCTCTGTTTTTTTCCAATTCACTAGTGTGATTAAGACTAATAACAACATTGTTATTTTGTCATTTTCTGTCTAGTGTTAATTTTCTTAGATTGTTATAACTTATTCTCTAGTAACCCATTTGTAAAGTATTAAACATGGACTTTTGAATGCATGATCAAAGTGTTTTTACTACACTGGCTCTTTAGAATAGAGGATCCTCATTTTCCAATACAATACACATCTTAACATTACTTTATATATAATATAAGCTGCAGGGTACAGCAATGTTTACCAGTCTGTCTCATACACATGGGGATGAAAAACATTCTCTATATGTGAATGTGAAATAACATGGTGGTGTTCACAAATGTATACAGCACTTAATGGTTGCCATGTCCCATTTGAAATCCGAGGAGTAAGCTGTGACACATAACCCAATACACCTTACAGTTCCTTTCTGTACTGCTAATATCAAGAGTCCCTCTCAGATTTCAAAAGGTGTAAGATGACGTACTGAAAATGTTCAAACAAGTCTTGTATGCCTGAACAAGGATGGGTGTCAGAAGCTGAGATATACAGTGTCATAGTACATCTATAGCAGGCATAGTGGAGAAAAAACAAACATTTTAATTAATTGAGCTTCTTACCAAAGGAGCATTTCGTGAATTGTCCATCAAGGGCCTGGGAGCCGTGGAATACATGTAGCTGAACAACCGCTCGATTTTCCTCAAGGGAACACCTCCTCCATTGTCTGATATCTGATTACAAATGATCGGATCAGTTACTCATCGTGCAAATCTAGATTTGTCTCTGATTACAAGCAACTGCATTACTTCTAAACACAAATTTGTTTGTAATAATATTTATTGTATGTATTTTAAATAATAATTAAGGCAATTCTCTAAGACAAACAAATTTGAAAAGCCTAAACATCCAATTTTACTTTTCTTTATTTTCTAGTATATAAAGTTTTATGTTCACTAAGATGAGATATCTATCACTAGTTAGGAGAGAGAGCTATCCATAGAATAACATGGGACAATGTCTAAGCACTATAATGTGTGTATCTGTGGCTTTCTTTGCACATTACTTAAATTATTCTGATAACCAGATATTGAGAAGTTGCAGAAACACTAATGCCGGGAGCAAGTGTGTTTGCACAGCACCAACATGGTTATTCTGGATGTTTACCTTAATAGTTAAGTCTTCGTTCCCTAGAACGACATTCACTTTTACTGGCGGCAGTGATGGACTGTCCTCGTGATATTCAATCGTCGCTCTCATGGCATTCTGCGGACATAAAAAAGCATATATATTAGATGAATGACAAATACAAGAAGAACAACAGTCTCTGTGAAAACTCTCCAAAAACACAACATAAAGTAAATTATTAATTTGTGTTCATAGAAGTTCTAATAAATGGAATGGTAACTAATAGTAACACATCACTGTACAATTAAGTGCTTTAAAAAAACAAAAAACAAAAATTATGTATATATATATATATATATATCCTTGAAATACATTAATAAGCGCAATTAAGTGTTACATGGGATGCTAAAAATGTTATAGTATATGTAACCCAATAAATTGCAGGTCTATAAGTAATTTTATCATTGGTATATAGTTGTTGTTTTTTTATGTTTTAAACATATAATCACATTTATGAACAAACCAGCAATTTTAGATGAAGGAAGTTTCTGTTTGCATAGTGTTATTTTTTTCAGTTTTTTTTTACCTAGATCGGAATCTATTCCAAGATACTTAGTGGTGGTTTCATTTAAATTTTGCTAAGCAGATGAAAAGAAGCTGCGACTTCCTACTGGTGGCCATCATGTCTTGCCTGAGAGCTCCGTACTGCTGAGGGTATATCATTATCCTTCACATATTTTGTGTCTAAATATAACTATGTATCTCAGAAATCACGGAAAGCATGTGTGATTTCTATTAATCTGTTTCTAAACACGTTATTGAGTGAAATTATTTAAAATTGCATGATATAAGAATGATTCTCTAGTGGTCCTTTATACATCTACTGGTAAAATGTATTTCTGCCTATTTTGAATGTATAGTAGTGCGATGAATGACCCAAGCATCCACAAGGTAGTTGGACATTAATTTGGACAAGTTTCTATTCATTTTGCATATTATCTATATCACCCCTAAAATGAATATAGCTGCATAGCAATATTTAATAGTATTCATGTTTATAAATGTAAACATTATATGGTAACATACCTTAAAAAGTTCAAAAAGCATGTGATACAAATGGGATGGAACATAGACCATACTAACAGGCTGCCCGGCTGTTTTCCCTGAAGAAAAAAAAACAAAGAAGAGATGAATGTTACTATAAGTTGGATTGTTCTATACACATAGGGCCTCATTCTATTATCGGCCGTAAGGCTGCGATTCCTTGCGGGGGTTCAGTTAACTCGCGATTCTATTATACGGCCCGCAAGGATCTCCTCTTACGGCCGGCCGCATATCTTGGAACCGGCCGTAAGCTCTGAAAACTAAAAACGCAAAAATAAATTCAAGCCTGCACTGTACAGCTCTGTAAATGCTAGGGATCATATTGGGGGACATGAGGATTAAAAGAAACCCACTCTCAAGCTTGCACATCAGCCCAAACCCGAGTTCAAATTAACTGTTTATTTTACGGCTGCGGCGTGGGCGGGTCTGAAGTGCTCCAAGCACTCTGGACTTTTTACATGGATATTTTACAGAAATTAAAAATAAAATATTTTACGGATTTGAGTATAGGATAATTATGTGCTATTTTTTCTAACACCTAAAATCCCTTTATAGTCTTCTCAAAGTGCAGGATGGCTTTATTTGAGCTATTTTATGTGCTTAATTGGTGCTAGCGGGACCTCTTTCCTGCAAGTAAGCTGCGGTTAGTTTTTAGCCTTGCAGAGAGGTTTCCCGGAGCAACTGAATTGCAAATAGGAATTTCTTACGGCCGAAACTCTTGCGGCCGTTTTAGATCAAAGGCTTTCCTCTGGCGCGAGCGACCGCAAGAGATAGCAAGGCACCGGCCGCAAGCCTGCCGGAGTCCCCGGCCGTAAGGGAATAGAATAGCAGAATAGCTTGCGGCCGGTCCTTGCGGCCCCGCAACAGCTGCGGCCGCTAATAGAATGAGGCCCATAGTGTTGTTGTTTTCCATTCCACCTAAAATAAATACTTGATATTTTTTGACTTACCGTTTGCCTGCTTTATTTTCAGTTCTGGAGAAGCTAGATAATATTGATCACACAGCATCTTTGCATTCTCAAATGCATCTATAATTAAAAAAAACATACCAAAATTGCAAGGGTTAAGACTATGAATTGATAAATCGCCAATATATAGATGTAAGCGGGTTATTTATATATATTTTTACACACTTACCATGTACTACTTCAACCACATCACAGTTTGGATCAATGCTTCCAATGTGCTTAGGATGGGCTGGGTTGGTGCCACCATCAAACAGAAGTGCTAAAGCAAATAATAACATTATTAGTATCCCTGTGAAACATTTAACTTATTTAATAAAAAAAAAATGATGGAATGAACAAAACTGGAAGTAAGACGAGTCATTCACTTGTTATTCTGAGAAAAGTGGGGGCTTAAAACTTGACAAAAGTTGTTTTCTTTGCATGAAAAACGAAGGCTGTAAGGGTTTTAAAAATATTCATATCACTTTACAATATAAATGCAGGACCTCCTTGTGACCATAGTGCAGTGCACCACATGAGTTATGGAGTTCTATGGAGAAATTAGGGACTCCCTTAACTGGATGTATCTGATAGAGCCAAATAAATTCCCAAAATGAGGTTATGACTATTGCAAAATCAGTTTGTACACGGATTAAATGATTTCCTTAATGCAATGGCAAGATGATTACATTTGTCATGCTAACACATTTTCTGGAAAATATAACACTTGCTCTTTTCAGTGCATGATAGCATTTGTTTCACTGTTAAACATAAACTAGTTTAGTATTTTTGAGCAAAACCATTAAGCATGTGGGGAACACAATGAAAAAACTTTTGCGGAATAGAAATAGTATAAAACTTCACTTATGCCACATAAATAAATGGTATACAAGGGAAAAACAGCAAGATCAATATCCTGGAGGTGTTCCATAACTTTGTAATAAAAAGAAGTGAAAAACAGCATGCACTACATGCAATCACTTTAATGAGTACTGCAAATATAACATCTGCTGACTGCTAGATTTTGTATTTTTGATGAAAAGCCAAAGTTTGTCAAGTTATAATCACCCTGTGAACTCTTAGTCAGTACCTGCTGAACTGTGCAAATCAGTAATTAAGAATTACAGAGTAAAGTGCAAAAGGATGCATGTTATATAAAGCTATTAAATTGTAAATCCTTCAGAAAAAAAATGTGCCCAGATCAGACACTGCAGGCCAGTAAAGTAGAACGCAAGATTATGGATTAGAAACTACATGGAAACTCACGTCAGTAGTTCTAAAGATTGTAAAAAAGCTGTTCTTACTGTGCTGGTTGATAAGCATCCTAATGGATATGCGGCTCATGTAGAACCGATCTAGGAAGTATTGGACATTCTGATTGGTGACAGGATCAACCCCGAAAGCTTCCTTGTACTCGATAACTCCTTGGGCCATTGTGGGAACCACATTGTTGTGTCTGTTTCGGATGGTCACAAGTGCCTCTGTGAAGCTAAGGATGAAGAATGAGTAAGAGCATGAATGTGAGAAAGGACATTTTATATATATATATATATATATATATATATATAAATAAAACAAGAATTTAATTTATTGTGGGCAAGAGCGCGATAGAAGCCTCCACCGCACAGTAGTTCAGTAAATAAATAAAACATTTGGGTTTCACATTTGAACGTCCAAAACAAGTACAATCCAACCCTGGCTTTGCTCAAAGCTGTGTGATACAACGGACATATGCTCAAGGGAAGTCATGTTTGAAACTGTTATGGATTGCAAGAGCGAAACCTTTGTGGGCACATTTGCATGTCCATGCCAAGGTTCCCAGAATGCAATGTAATAACTGCATTTCTCAGATTTCTGGGCATAAAACAAGATTTTTAACTTGTTTTAGACATTCAAATGTGAACACAAATATATATATATATA